>JASUAB010000033.1:342788-496422 GCA_037013595.1 Dicorynia guianensis
ATAGATAGTCTAGGTTTAATAAAACTAAAACTATACTAACTATCTAAAGCCCTTAGTAACTAGTCTAAGTATATAATAGGTACTAATAGTAGCCTTAGCTATAATTATAGACGTAACGGACGAACCAGAATAACCCTATAACTAGTAGTATATCTATAGCGCGTGTATAGTTCCTAGTAGATATAGTTACTATAAGGAAAGGGATTGTCAAACCTCTAGGTCGGAAGTATTAGTAATACTAATAAATAAGAAAGACGTAGTTTTAAAAGCCTTAACTATAGATAACTAGAGTAAATTAACTACTTAATTAGTTAGTAGGGCTATTAAAAAGGCGTAGTTACCTAAACTAGACAGTATATAAGGGGTTAAATTAAATATATTAATATTAGAAGTACGTAATAGAGTACTAAATAACTTTATTTAATTAGCTATAGATAAATAACCTATCCGTTTTACTAATTAAACGGAACTAATAGCTAAATAATTATCTAAACTAACTAATTATATATACTAATAATTAATAGAAGTTAAAGAAACTAGGCGGTATAACAAGGAACTAGAAGTATAGATTACCCTACTACTAAAACCTAAATAAAAAACTTAGTTAGTAGATATAAATTCTAAAGAACCTAAACTAGTAACCCTAATTATATTAAAGAAAGAGGAATAGTTAATATTATTAAAAGAGATATTATATAATACTATAGTTACGTTACTAGCTATAGACCTGATTATAAATTCGTTAGAATATATAGACGTTAAATAGTCTAGTTAATAAGGTTATCTTAATAATAATAAACTATTAAAGTTAATAGCGCCGTTATTATAACTAGCCGTCTTAATAATTAATAGGAATTTTATAGTATTTAGTAAGGAATTTACACTACTAATTTTAACTACGGTACCTAAAAAAACGGATTTTACCCTAGTTCTCTTTATTATCGCGTGGGTGGGCTATATATAAATTTATAAAATAATAATTAATTTAGGGTTAGTACTGGACCTAGTTACTAAACGAATAGCTAAGAAACTAGGTAGGCTAATTTATAAGGAACTAAGTAGTATAGCTATAAAATTAGCGGATAATAATCTATTTACCTTAAATTATTATATATAGCTAGGAATTAATATCGAAGGTATACTTACTAAGACTAAAACGTTTATTATTTTATTAGGACTAATAGAGGTATATAACCTACTTTTTAATAAAACTTAGTAAAGACGGGTTTATACTATCTATAAATATAAAATTAATTAGTTAACTATCTATAATAATAATAGTATACGGAGAGAGGTCCTAAATATTAAAGAATATATAGATCTAATAATTATATTAAAAATAATTCTACTTACTCCGGATAGTAAATAAGTTCCTAATCTAGTAAACGCGGATAATAAAAAATTTAAAAAATAATATAATAAGATTCTCTAGGAAATTAATAATAAATAATTTAATACTAATAAATAGGAAAACTACTAGCGGTATCCTAGGGCTAGGAGGGTAGCCGCTAAATAATTATTAGTAGTAGAAAATTACCTAAAGATAAATTTAAAATACTTAAAGGAGCCTTTCCTAAACTAAACTAGTATATATTATTAGCCGCTACGTTTTAACTAGTTAATTAAATATAATAGGAAGAACTATACTTATTACTTAACTAATATTACTCTTATTTATAGAGATATTTACTATCGGAATATACTATTACTACCTCTATATATCTATTAACTTAAAACTAACCTTCGCCGTTCCCGATAAAACGAAGACTATAATAATATTAACTATTAATAGAAAAATAGTTTATTATAGATAAGTAGTTCTTATAAAGCGGTATAATAATTAACCCTAGGGTAAAGACTAAGTAATAAAGAGAATAGATAAGATATCTTTATTATACTTAGAGAGACCGCTTCGTTATAAAATTTATTAACTTATAACTAACTAATCTTATTATCTATTTAAATAAACTTAAGCTAGATACTAAACCTTACTACTATCCTTCTAGAATTTAATATACTCCGAAATAATAAGCCTATACTAATAAGTAATTTACTTTAATAGAGGAAGCCGGGATAGTAGTCTATAGAACTAGTAACTAGGAAGCGAAGATATTACTTTTACTAAAGAAACTAGGATTTTCTAACTTATAGATTATTTATAACTACTAAAAGTTAAATAATAAAATAATTAAGTTAGTTTATCTAATATATAACTTAGAAGTAGTAGTTTATCTTATTTATTAAATAAAATTTAAAGTTTTCTTTACCGCTAATGCGGCTAATAGTTACTAGAGTATACTAATTAAAGAAGAAGACTAATATAAAGTATTAGTAATAACTCCTTAAGACTAATATATCCTACTAATAATAGGCTAAGGGTTAAAAGGTTCCTTATATATCTACTACTAATATACTAATCTAACCTTTAGACTAATACTAGCGGATTACTTAACCGAACTAGTAGTACTATAAATACTATCTATTATTAGAGATTAGGGAGAGGTAGCGTTCATACTATATATAGATAACTATAATAGCGGTAGCGTTAACTTTAATAAATTATTTAACTTCCTATACTAGAAATACTTCCTATAAATAGCTTTTAGGCTAACGCCCTTAAACGGATAGAAAATATTTCTATTTATAGAGAATCTAGATTTTCTAGGTTACTTTAAGGATATTTATAGTATTTACCCTTTAATTAAGTATTAAGATTAAATAGTAAAATAGCTAATATTAACTACTTATATAGAAGTCGAAGCTTTCTATTAGATAACCCTATTTTTATAATAGTTTATTCCTAGCTAAGCGGAATATATAGTACGGATAAAGAAGTCCTTTAGAAAGTAGGTACTAACTTTAACCCTAAAAGGGCGAGAATCTACTAAAACTAAATAAGTAGACTCGTTAACTTTTTTATAAACTAAATAATAGTAAAAATCCTTTAATTTTATAAAATAATCTATAATTAATAATATAATAACTAGACCGGATCCTTAGTTATAATACTATTTAGTAACTAACGTAAGTAGAACGGGACTAGGGGGTACGCTCTTTTAAATCTTAGGAATTAAGCTAGGTACTAAAGCTACGGAGAAGAACTAGTAGTAGATTTAAATTATTATATTTATCTCTTTTTAAATAATTAATAGGGAAATAAGGTATAGTATTACTAATTATAAAATATTAATAGTTATCTAGTACCTAGTAGAGGTAAAATAGATAATTATTAATAGTCTATACCTAACTATATTATATACCGATCACTAAGCTTTAATTAGTAATATTATAAAGGGTATTAACGAATTATCTAGAAGGTTAGTTTATTAGTAAGACTACCTTACGGAGTATAACCTTATAATTAAATACCGCCCTAGTAAATCGTCAGTTATAAGTATAGCTAATAGTCTTAGTAGAATACCTCCTAGGTATTAGTCAATCCTAAAGAAAATTTAATAAACTATATATTTAACTTAAGGATTATAAAACAGTAGCGTTAACCGTTACTCCCGTACTACTAACTAGGGAAGTTATACTATATAAGTAAGCTAAATAGTATTCTAACGTTATAAAATATTTACTAAACGGATAAGCTATACTTAAGGGACTAAGGCGGTCTCAGAAACTTATTATTATAAACTAAGTATAGAAATTCTAGTAGAGCGTTAATAAACTATAGTATTAAGAAGTTAATAACTCTATAGCTAGATATATTCTCCCGAGAGAAGTTTTATAGGGCCTAAAATACCTATATAAAGACTATAGTTATTTTAGTATAGATATTATACTTTACTAAGCTTAAGGTTTTATTTAGTAGCTAACTAGATATACGGATATTAAGTAATTTATTAAAACCTATAAAGAATACTAATAAAATAGTTAATATTAATAAAGTACTTAACTACTAAGAATTCAGTATTTCCGACTAATAGAAATAATAGGAATAGATTTTTATAGGACTAATAAAGCTACCTTATTTACTAACTAGAGCGAAGTATATATATTTTACTATAGACTATAATACCTAATTTATTATAAACTAACCCTTTTTAGAACTAATAACTAATACGGTACTTACTTTTATATATAACTAAATAATCCTAATATTCAGCTAGTCTAAAAAGCTCTACCTTAACTAAGGTTCCTATTTTACTAGCTCTAAATTTAGGAACTATATAGGATTAAGAGGCGCTATTATAAAATATATAGGAACTAATTATTAATTATTAGTTAGTTTAACGGAAAGATATATTTAGATATTTATAAATAGCTTAAGGAAATAGTACTAATTAAATAAAGCTAGACGAATAGCGTAGTTAATAGTATTAGAAGACTTAATAATTTCTATAAACTTAAGAATAATCTTCTAATATAATATAACCCTAGTGATAATAATACTAGGTTTTAACCTATTAATAAGCTGGCTATTCGGAAAAGAAGAGAATATTAATAACCTAAAGTAGGATAAATATTATCCTACTAATAAATACGTTAATTCTTCTCTATTAACTAGGGAAGACCTTCGAACCAGGACTAAAGAGGCTATAACTAATAAATATATTAACTATAAATAAGAAGAGGTAATTAAAATTCCGTTAACTAATAGTAGGAGATCTAGTCCTTATCTATAATTTTAATAATAATAATATAAAGGGTAATAAACTAGAACTAAAATAGTCTCTATCCTACTTAATAACTAAAATCCACGATAACGGAGCAACAGCTATAGTTAGTAAATAATTTAGTTTATTAAGGATTTGAAGAATTTACCTAAATAACTTAAGGGTATTTAAATATAGACTACTAAAACTTTAATTAACTAAATATCTATAATATTAACTATATATAGATAACTAAGTTAAACCCCGGTTTAACCAGCCTAAGTTAACTAAGACCTAAACGGTTCTATATTAGTACTAGATCTTTAATATAGATACTAAATAAGTATTTAGAGCTAATTAAGTATTATAAATTATTATTTACTTATAACTATTTTTATCTACTATATAAAATTAGTAACTAGTAAAAAGTTATAGAAGGTTATCTCCGAGGATAAGATATTTTATTCTACCTAATTACTTTTATCTAGATAACCTTAATCCTTTCTAGAACTCTTCCTACCTCTACTTTAATTTTATTAATTAATTATCTACCCTCCTTAGCTAATTATCAAAATACTTAATTTATCTTAGTATAATAGTATTAGTTAACCCGAGTCTACCTCTACGGAAAGGGTCTACGTATACTACCCTATTTACTAGGTCTACTAACCGTAATAGAAACTTAATACTATAGGGGAAGAATCTATCCGCTATATACCTAATATACCTAAAAAGAAATTAATAAAGATTTAAACCCTAATATCTTCCGGAAGAAACTAGACTAGAGACTTAATTATTTAGTTATTAATTATTAACTAAAGTAATTATAATAAATTACTATAGTAGGACTATACCCCTCTAGAAAAAAAATAGTAGCCCTTTATATTATAGCTAGCGGTAAAAGCTAACCTTCTATAATAAAATAAACTAATAATAAGTTACTAGCTATAGAAGACGTAGCTAAGCTAATTAAAAAGGATAACCTAAATAAACCTACTTAAGCTATACCTAAATTAGAAGCTATTAAAGCTATACGACTCCGACCTAATATAATAATTAATAACCTATTAACTACCGCTCTAAACCCTAAATCTTTAAAACTTAAACCTTTAAATTCTAAACTAGTATTAAAACCGGTTACTAGTATTCTAACTATTAAGAGAGAAATCCTATAGACTAAAGATCTACTTATTAACTACTTAAGAACCGCTCGAATGAAAGTACTAGTAGACTAGGCTACTAAGGATAATAATAAGGATAATAATAATAAGGTTATTAAGAACTAGTAACTAACCGGGCCTAAAGTAATCTATATCTCTAAAGACTTTAGAGTTACTATACTTACTAACGTAATAAAAAAATTAATAAAGGTATAAGGGCTAGAAAGAACCTTTAACTACTATATTTAAAGTAATAAAATAATAGTATACTAACGTTTAGTAAGCTAAACTACTCCGTCTATTAGTAAATACGCCTTAATTATACTACTAACTAAGTTTATTAACTACTTTAAACTCTTAGGACTTAAGCGAGATAAAGATTTCCTAATAGTTTATTCTATAATTTTAATAGATACTTATAATAAACTAAAGTATCTATACCGAGATATTACCTAATATCCTACTAGTAATATAGGTACTCGAACCTTTTACTAGGATATAGATTATTATCTTTTAGCTACTATACTATACCTAGTAACCCTAGTCTAGAGTTACCAAGGTCTTGAGAAAAAGGGTAATACTACTAACTATAAGAAGCTTATAGAAGAGTATAGATATATCTATAACTAAGCTTATTACTATAAATAACTATTTAAAATATAAATAAGAAAGGAATAGCAGGATACTAAGTTTATAAAAAAGGTTAATTTAGTCTACCTAAATAACTAATATTAAATTTACGACCTAGTCCGTAAGCGTATTAAACTAGAATTAAACTAATACTTTACTAAAGGCCTCTAAAGTACCGACCTTCCTAAAACCGGAGTAGTAGTAGGGAATATACTAATATAACCTTATTACTAATACTTAACTTATTTTTACTAAATAGCTTAATAGGTATTTTTAATTCTTATTAGATATCTTTACTAACGTAAACTACCTAGTAAATATAAGATTATACTACTTTACCCTCCTTCGGGAGAAAATTAGACTAAATATAGATTTTCCTATTATATTAGCTACTACCTCTAAGATTACTAGCTTCTAAATTAAAATAATAAACTAAAAATATTTAGATTTTATACCGCCCGAATTAACTATACTATTCTAGGATATAACCCTAACTTTAGAGGGGATAAAAATACCGTTTATAATCCTAAAAGTTATTAGTAGGCGTTTTAATAGTTTTCTAATATTCTAAATAAAACTAACTTATACTAGTTAGGTATTCCGGGATAGTAACTAGGCCTTAATAAAAACTATAATCTATTATTATTATACCTATAAGCCTTTCTAACTAGTCGAAGGTCATCTAGTTAACGTAATAAAAGAAGAAGAAGCTACCTTATTTATAAAAAAGTATAAGGAGGTTTATAAATCCTTATACTCTCTATATTTATTAAAAAGAACTCGTAGTTATACCTATAACTCTCTAGATAAAGATATTGATATTAATACCGGTTTAATTAAAAACCTAATTAATAATAACTAGTTTAAAGACCTATTAATATTTATAAAGATAGAGGATACGTTAGGTTAACTAGGTAGCTAACTTTCTCTCTCCTAGGATATAAAGGAAGGAAGTAACGAACCGGGTATTAGTTTATCTAGTTAAGGTTTTCTATAGTTAATCTTCTCTACCCTAGTTAATAGTTTCTTTATTCTCTTCTACTCAGTCTCATAATTAATTAAGTAATAAATATTAGGTTAATACCTATTCTCCTTATCTTATTTACGACTGGTTCAGTGTTGCACTATTCAGCTGTTTTCTTTGGTTGAAGAGAACTACAACTTCAACGTCTACCTAGAATTTACTAGTAAATAGGGTTCCTTATTAGAGATAATACCCCTAGATACTCTATACTTATAGATCTATTCATCCTATAACACCTTAAAGAACTCTCTAGTAGTAATATTCTTAGTATAGGGAATATAGGCTACGAACTTTATAAAGCGGTCTATAATAATTAAGATATAATTATATACTTTACCTTATCTCTTATTAGAAGGTAGTCCTATAATAAAATTAAGAGAGATCTCTTAGAACGGAGCTTTTAGCTACTAAAATCTCTATATCTAACTATACGGTTAATATCTATAAACCTTATTCTATTAATATATAGAGTATATCCTTATATATTTATTAATATCTACGCGTAACTTTAGCTACGAGAATTTCCTTAATATAAAATTAATTATATAAGATCTTCTAAAGTAGCCTATTAATTTATTATTATAGTACCTTTATAGGATCTCTATTCTTATTACTTATTCTATAGGTATATATAGTACCTTAAGGTAATATAGTAAGCTATCTTTAATTAGCTATTTAATCTTTTTCTATCTTTCTTTTTTCTTTTCTCTCTTTTATATAATATAATTATATTACTTATAAAGTAATTAAGTTATTACTACCTTATAATAAATTCTTTAAATAATATTTTATTTTAGAATAGGTCCTTAATATTTAAAGTAGCTATAATACTACTTTTTAATATTAATAGTCTATAGTCTATAAATCTATTTAGGAATAAACCTCTATATTCTTAGATTAGTTTAGTTTTTTCCTTTTTCCGTAGTCTATAAAGAATATATATAATCTAAACTCTATCTAGTTAAGCTTTTATTTAAGATTTTAACTTATCCTACGCTAGGCGTTTATCCTACGCTAGGTATATTACTTTATATAAACTTATAGAGGTTTATCTTCTTTTTTAAGGTTAATAGTATACGGTCTATACTCTCTCTAACTACGGACTTAGAATAGTCTAGTTATCTAAAAGATATATTAGCTAGGTTTATCTTCTCTACCTAATATCTAACCGTAAAATCGAACTTAGAAAGAAATATTATCTAATAGATAACTTTTTTTATTATTTATTAAATCTTAATTATTTCTTTTAGATTAGTATAGTCTATTAGGATTTTAATTAGATAGACCGCGCCGGCGTAATAGTACTACTATTACTAGAATACTTATATAATTACTAATAACTCTTATTTCTATATAGGCTATTTTATCTTAGTTTTAGTTAATTTCCTTAACTAATATATAATAGGATACTAACTATTATTAAATAGTTAAGATATAATCTCTATAATTATAACTATTAACCCGTCTATCTTTAGTTAAATTAAAAGCCTAGAATTAAAGTATCTTAATATTAATACTTTTATAATTATAAATTTAAATTTATAAAATACTTTCTTTTCTTCTTTACTTAATTATAGTATACTTTAGCGCTTTACTTTCGTTAGGTTCTATAATAGATTTATTAATAGTCTAGATAGCTTAGTAAAGTTCTTAATAAATCTTTAGTAGAAGTTTATAAAACTAAAAAAAACTTAGATTACTTTAAAAGTATCCGACTTAGGCTACTCTTTAATTATTTAACTTTTTTTAGTTTTTATATAAATCCTATCTAGAGTAACTATATATTTTAGAAAGGTTACTTTTATAATATTAAAGTTATACTTTTTTAAGTTTATAAATAACGTAAATCTTTTTAATTATTTAAGTACTACTTATACGTATATTATATACTCTTATATACTATTTAAATAGATAAGAATATTATCTAGATATATAATATAAAAGATATCTACTAGGCCTACTAATATATAATTAATATATACTTAGAAGGTTATAGGAGTATTTACTAAATTAAAAGATATAACTAAATACTTAAAGTAATTATATTATATATAAAATACCGTTTTTTATTTATCTCCTTTCTATATATAAATATAATAGTAGACTTTCTTAAGATTTAGCTTTATAAAGTACTTAGCTCTAACGAGCCTATCTAGGATCTTACTAATAAATAAAAGTAGGTAATAATTCTTTATTATAATATTATTTAGACTATAGTAATTAATATATAGCCGTAAAGAGCTATCTTACTTTAGTATAAATATTACGGGGGCGCTAGTAGGGCTTACTAAATATCTAATTTAGCCTACTATAAGCTTATTATTAATATACTACCGTAATATCTTTAACTTCGTAATAGAGAAATTATAAATAATCCTATAAAATAGTTCCTTAGTTAATTTAATAATATAGTTATCTTCTTTAAATAGCGGAAGCTTCTTAGCTTTCTTATCTAAGAATATATCTTAAAACTCCTTAAGCTTATCTAGAAGGCTAGTAGCTATAGATAATCTAATAATAGTTAGTATATAACTTTTAATAGAAGATATATAAATAGTATATATTAGAGAGTTTACTCTAAGCGCGTTTATAAATTTATTTAGAGAATTAATTTTTATTTAAGGTTAGACTTTCTAGTACTATATAAGAACTATATAATTAATAATTATACTTTTTTACTATAATATAGAAAGTCTAAAGATTATACTAGTACTATAGATTAAGTTTATAGAATAGAAACGGTCTATAACCGTTCTTAACTAGTACTAGTTATTACGTAGAGTTAACTCTATATTATAAGTACTATAGTATATAGTAGTCTTACTATTAAATCTACGTATATATAGAAGGTCTATACCCTTTTTATATTATAGACTTAACTATTTAATAAGATTCTTATTAATAATATTTACCTCTGCGCCGCTATTAAGTATTACTTATACTAACTTATATTAATAAGTAGCGTTAGTAATCTTTATATTAATAATTAACGTATAATATTTCTTTACGTTATCTTTTATATATAAGACTATTATAGAGGCTATAACCTACTCCTTTCTTTTTTTATATTAAAGTTAATACTTATTTAATTTACTTTAGATTACTTCTTAGAATAGTTTAAGGAAGTATAGCCCTCTTTACTATAAGTCTAGTATATAATAGAATTAGAATTTAATAATAAAGCTTACCCTTATCCTTAGCTTTATACTTAGAAGCTATACGGTCTATAATAGGACCGTAAGTAACCTTATTATTAAGTATAATAGTTACTAGAAAAAGAGCTTCCTAAATAATATCTTATATTTATATTTTTTACTAGTAGGACTATAATCTTTTTCTTAGTCTTACGCTCTAGATTCTAAGCGTAGTCTAGTAATATTCTATTACTAGCTCTCTAGTATATCCTTAAGACGGCTTACTTATATAATAAATAATTTATAAGAATTATACGTTGATACTATTTAAATAATAAAGTTTTATAATTTAGAATATAGCCTAGTAAGTAGGTTTTATATCTTCTATTTATTAGAGTATAAGATATTCTAGCTATCCTCTAACTATAAGAGGTAGCTTATAAAATTCTATACTATCTATAACTTCTACTAGCGCGTATCTATAAAGTATATAGAGGTGTTAAGACTATAGTTAAAAAAGTTTTAAACTATATTAGTAAAAAATAATTTAAATTATTACTATATTATTACGTCTTAGTCTTCTTTCTATTTTTACTTTTAAAACTAGATTTCTTTAACTTCTTTATAGAGTAACTATATAATTTATATAATCTATATATAGTCCGTTTAGAAGTAGGACGGAGTAACGTTAAAAATATTTTTTATAGAGTAAATCTAATTTTATAGATCTTAATTATAATATTCCTTATACTCTAGTAGGGGAGCTAGACGTAAACTTAGTATAAATATAGATATTATTTAAACTATTTATAGTTTAGATTTAAGAATAGAGTAGAAAATTAGTTTTTTTATAATAAGAACTTCCTTAGTTAAGTTTAATTTAAGATTAATAATTAGATAGTCTTAGACTAATAATAGATTATTTAAAATCTATATATAATTATTAATTCTTTAGATCTTTTATTAAACCTTATATTATTTTTTAATTCTAGCTAAACGTCACTCCTTATAATAAAGGTTATTTATAGTCTACTAGTAGGTAGCTTTTTTATTAGAGGTTTCTTTAATACTTACCTAAGTTACTTATATAATAGTTTTAGTCTATATAGTATCCGTAGGCGGAGCTAATAAAAAACTAGAACTTAATTTATTATCTATAATTTTATTATCCTAAGAATAAGTTTATAGTACTATTTTAACGGGTTATTCCCCTAATAGAGTTAAGAAGGATTAAAATTATAAGGATTCTTAGAATAATATAAAGAGATTTATTACTATATAAGATCTATATACGGTTTTATATATAATAAATAATAAGAGAGAGAAGAAGAGAGGTCTTATTTTATTAAAAAATTTATTTAAAGACTAATTTTTATCTCCTTAAAATAATAGAGAGGGCCGTTCCTAATTACTTATATAGTCTAGTCTTTAACTATATACGGACTAATAGGGGTCCGTCCGGTAATATACCGTATATAGTCCGTTAGTGGTCCGGCCTTAACCCTAACAAGGGTTAACCTCCTTCCAGCGGAGCCCTTACAATAATAGAAATACTAGTTAAATACTAGGTTCTCTTATTCTACTAAATCTTTTAGTAATTTATTAAAAATTTTAAAGAATTTTAGTAAGATATTTTAAACTATTACTACTATTTATTAGAAGGGACTATCTAATTAGAACTTAACTAATTCTTTTAAAACTATTAATAAATAGGATCTTTAAGATAAATAAAATATAGGATTATTATATATATAAAGTTCTAATATATTATAATATCTTAAATAATTAATATAGGCTAAGTTCCGTTAAGTTTCTCTACTTAAATAAACTTACTTTATATTATAAAAAACTTCTCTCTTTATTAGGAAGACGCGTTAATCTTTACTATAATCTTATAAAATTATATAATAAACTTTAGTATATTATCTATATTAGAAGCTAATATATAAACCTTATAAAGACCTAGTTATAGGCTATACTATTTATTAACTAAGTCTTATTTCTTAATCTTTAATTTATATTTACGCCGTTTATAATCTTCTATAAATCTAATATAACTAATTTTAATTATTTTTACTAATTTTAACTTCGTCGAGTAGAGCTTTAACTATAAGGTTAATTATATAAGTAAAATAAGGAATAAAAATAAATTTTTATACTATAATATCCCGTTTTTAAATAGAAGTCTATACCGAAAGATCTTAAAGAAAGTTATAATAGAATATATAATTATTTACTATATTATTAGTTATATATATTAAAATACGTTTACATAAACTAGGATAAGAATACTTAAGGCTTATAAAAATTTTTTAAACTTTATTAGTAAGATATTTCCTTAAATAAGACCTACTTAAAGACGTAAATTTAAGAAGCTTATTAATATATTACTAAGCTATATTAATATATAATACTTAGATATATAGAAACGGTTAGAGCGTATATTAAGTAGACTAAATATTAAAAGATAGGTAGATTTTTAAACTATTCTTAGGAACTTTTAATAGTCTAAAACTTTAAATTTTAGTAACTTTTTTTTAAATTTAGTACTTAATTATATAAGGTAACGGAAACTTAATTTACTAGTTAAAATAAAGGTAACTTTATTAAATATAGATATTATCTAAGTAGCTTAACGGGAAACTACTAGTAATAATAGTATTAACTATATATTTTTTAAAATTCTTCCTCTCTAGATTAAGACTAGAGGAATTTACTAGTTTAATATAATAATCTCTTTTCTAATTAATTAAAATAGTTAGTTAGTTACCCTAATTTTACGGTTAAATTAATTATATTAAATTAATATTTTACCTACTTAACTAGACTACTTAGAAGAGATATCTATTTAAGATTCTTAACTTTAGATTATTTACTATATTAATTTAATAATTTAAAATATTAGGAAGTATTTCTTCCTCCTCCTCTAGTTAATAGATATAAAAGTATAATATTATATCTTTTATAAACTATAATAGGTCTACCCCTAAATACCTTATATACTTTAAAAAAATATAAGGACTATAATTTTAGTCTTATCTTATTTAGCCTAAGATTTAGCTATAATAAAGATAGCTTTAATTTCTAGATATCTTTAAACTAGGGAGATTCTTATTACTAGATAAAAAGTTTTAATATCTTTTTTTTATTTTATATCTTAAGATTTTCATCTTCCTTTATTTTAGTAATAAATATATCTACTTTATTATTAATCTTAAGTAATATAGTAATAAATAGGCTCTCGAACGGGGTCCTAAATAAACTTAATAAAAATAAAGAATTTATTTAACTTAGTATTTCTATAAGTAAGAAAAACGGAAGAATAAAGGAATAATAAAAATAATAATAAAGAATAATAGATTATTAAGAGAGAACTAGTTCTAATCTTAATAAGATATTAAAGTTTTTTATACTCTAAGATATATAACGTAGAAATAAAATATAACTAATTAGAAGATAACTTTTACTTTAAGTAATAGACGGAGTATTACTAATAGACTAAAGAAGAAATCTAAAATAATTATTAAAAAAAGTTAGAGAATTTTCTAACTTTTAAATAGTATTTAAATAATTAATTTATATTATAAAGATAATCTATATTATATAAATATTTTAGACTTCTAGTTAACGGCTATCTAATATTAATAAAATAAAATAGATTATAAAGGTCTTCTTCTATTTCTTTTTAAAGGCTCTTTAAATTTATAAAACTTAGATCTTATTACCTTAACGTAATATTAGAATAAAATACCTTAATATTATAAGAATATTAAGTATTAAGTAAAATAAAGTATTAATAATTATAAAATAAATCTATATAGTTTAGACTAGTAGGTTATAATAGAATAAAATAATAGGTAGTTTAACTTACGTATTATCTAAGAATAATTTCCTAAAATTAAAAAGTAAGACTTTATTATCTTTACTTATTATATATATATAACGCGTCTTCTTATTTTTTTAATTTAATTAAAGAATTTTACTCTTTCTCCTTAAAAAATCTCTTAATAACTACTCTAAATATCCTACTATCTCTAGTAAAGACCTTAATAACCTTATATAATAATATAGAGCTAAAGTAGCTACCGTAATTAAAGGTAGTAGATATTAATAAATACTTAGATAGAATAAACTTAAAATAATAAAGACCTAGTACTACTTCTAAATTAATACTAATTATATATTACCGTATAATACTAATACCTTCTAGTTATAATATTAGGTTAGTTAAAGATTTAACGACGCCTATATCTAGTAAGAGAAAATTAAAAATATATTTAAAATTTTTTCTAGTAAAGGAGATAATAGGAAAAAGTAATCTCTCTATAAAATTAAAAATAATTTAATAAACCTATTTAACTATAAGATTTATAAACTTATTACTAAATTAGTTCTTAACCGCGATCTAATTATCTAGGTTATAAAATAGTATAAAGCCGCCGCTAATAATAAAGCTACTAAATAAAAGATTAAGTAGTTTATAATAAATAAAAATCTTTAATATATCTTTAAAAACTTATTAACTAATAAGATTAAGCGCCCTAAGCCTCTTTTAAAATATATTAAGATAAACTTTTCTAATATTACCTTTTTCTAATCCCTCCGTAAAGTTAAAAACGATTTAATAGACCTATTTAATTATAAAATTTATAAACTTATTACTAAATTAGTTCTTAACTATAATCTAATTATTTAAGTTATAAAATAGTATAAAGCTGCTACTAATAATAAAGCTACTAAGTAAAAGATTAAGTAGTCTATAATAGATAAGAGTCTTTAATATATCCTTAAGAACTTATTAACTAATAAGATTAAGTACTCTAAGCCTCTTCTAAAATATATTAAAATAGACCTTTCTAATATTATTCTTTTTTAATCCTAATTTTAGCCCTAGTCTAAGAATATATATAATTAGTATAAGACTAAGCGCTCTAAACTCCTTTTAAAATATATTAAGATAGACCTCTCTAATATTATCTTTTTCTAATCCTAATCTTAACCCTAGTCTAAGGATATATATAACTAATATAAGACTAAGCGCCCTAAGCTCCTTCTAAAATATATTAAAATAAACCTCTTTAATATTATTCTTTTCTAATCTTAATCTTAGCCCTAGTCTAAGAATATATATATAACCTATATAAATCTAGAATACGGCCTATTATAATTAAAAAATACTATTAATCTTAATAATTACGTTTTTATTTTAAGTAATTACTTTATAACTAATACTAACGTTAAACTACTTAATTTACTACTCTTTTTACTAAAAAGTAGCTATTAGAGTATATATTATTATATCCTAATATATAGTTACTTATATTTCCTATACTAACGGCTATAAGTAAACCTTATACTAATACTACTATTTATTTAGTATCTCCGTTTATAAATAGCGGAATATTAATATAAAAAAAATTAGGGAACTCTCTAACTTTCTTTTTAATTATATTATTATATTAATAATATTAATATATAAAAATAGTTATTCTTAATTATATTTTTTTTAATATATATCTTTCTTTTTACGCCGCCTATTTATATTAATAAATTTTTTATTTTATATAACTCTCTTTCTTTTTTTATTATCTTTAACCTATTTCTTTTTATATATTTTTTAGAATACTTAATAATACTTAAATAATTAGAGAATTTCCTAACTTTTTTTTAAGAAATCTACTTAAGATAGCTATTATTAGTATTTAAAAGAATTTAATTATAACCTTTAATTAAGTAAATATTTTAGTATTAAGTACTTAACTTAATTATAATATTAACGTTCCGTTAATTACCTTAAAAAAAGCCTAGAAGATAAATAATATATAAATCTATAAATTTATAAAGTATACCTTATATAGACTATATACTACCTTTAGGGGTATATCCTTAATAGAAATATTATTATACTAGAAAAATAGCTTAGAGATTAGGACTAAGGTTTAAGATTTTAAAAAGATTATAATTATCTAGAATATAGTTACTAGTCTAGCTAGCTTTAAAATAACCTTCTATCTAACCTATTTTTCTCTTATATAGTAAATAGTCTGACTATTTATTAAGGCTATTAATATAGCTAGAATAAATTACTAGTTTAATACTTAGGTTATAGATAAAAAGTAATAGGTTTCTACTATAAAGATTCTAGATATTATTTAAGAGTTAAAAAACTCTAAATATTTAGAATTTCTTTATAAATATAATAGAAAATTTTACTTTAATAATAAGTTCTTTATAAAATTTTAGAATATTAGTTTTCTATTTATTAAAGCGGCTAAGTACGCGGACTAGGCTTTTTTCTAAATAGTAATTATAATTATTAAATTAAACCCTAAGAAATTTTAAGATTTATCTAAAATTAGTAATTTATCATATAAATTCTATAAAGATAGTACTATCTAGAAAACTTTTATTATAGTATATATTATTATTTAGTATATCCTTAATTATTTTAATAATAAATTACGGACCCTTAAGTAGGATAATTAAAAATTTTAGTTTAATTAATATCTAAGAATTAGCTATTATATACTAAAATATAAAGCTAATATACTTACGCTTAAAAATCTTAGATTTTAATTTTCTAAGTTAAAAGGATTACTTTCTAAACTTATTATTTTAATTATATTTATACTAAGCGGAATTAAAAAATTAATAAATCTTATTACTATATCTAAAATAAAGTAACTTTAAGATTTTATAAATTTATAAGAAGCGGGACCTATCTAGTCTATATTTATAAATATAGGAGATAAAGAGAGTCCTAAGCTTCTATTTATATATATAGAGGAACTCTTAAAATAATTAATTATTAAATATAAGGAGGGTAATCTTAAAATAAAAGATTTAAACTTAATATTATCTAAAGAGGTATTAATTTTAACTTTAAAAACTATATTTAAAACTAATACTTATACGCGCTTTTAGGGTAAATTAACCTATCTCTTAATAAATTAGAATCTCTAAAAAAATAATATTATTAATAATAATAGTAATTATACTCCTAAAATAAATATAGAAGCCGTCTTTTAAGATACTATATATACTAAAAATCTAGAAGTAATAACTACTATAGTATAGGCTAAATTTAAAAAAGACTAGATAATTTATTAGTAAGTTTTTAGGACTCTACCTAAGTTTAAAGATATTAAAATAAAATATTATACTAATTTAGATAATCTTCTTATAAATAATCCTTTAAAAGAGGGTAAAAAACGCGCTCTTTATCTATATTAAATTATATTTATAGGAGAAGTAATACGGGAAAGATTTAAAAAGAATCTAAATAATTAGTTAGATAATCTTTTACTAGTTAATATAATAGAATTAGGGAAAACGCTTAAATTACTTAAATTTTATTATCTAGTAATTAAAAAACTCTATAAGGGAAAAGGATTAAGATAATATAAGCTATTAATAATTATAATTTTAAAAATTAGCGTAGTAAATATATAGATTTATAAAATTATTAAATTAAAATACGTTAAAAAGTTTTAACTTTATATATTAATCTTAAAAGATAAATTCCTACTAGATATCTAGTTATATATTAAGTATCTTTAAAAAATAATATTAATTAATACCTTATATCTACCTAGCGGAGCTTTTAATAAAATAAATAAGTAAACTCTTTAGAAGATTATTATTATAACGTATAGAATAGTCTTTCTAAGGTTAATTATAGCTTATAAGGCCTTTATTATAGTAGAAGAAGAATATCTTAAGTAGATATAAAAGTATAGAGAGGTAAGTAATTATTATATTAATAAAATAAAAAGTTAGGAAATTCTCTAACTTTTCTTTCTACTAAAAACTTAGGAAATTTTCTAACTTTACTACTTAATTTACTAATATTTTTCTTTAGAAATATATTAATAACTATATCTCTCTTAAAGTATATAATTTTAAATTAAGACTAAAATTTAATTCTTTACTTAATAATTCTTTACTATTTAAGATAATAGTATAATTCTAAAAATTATTACCCTCTTTAAAGACTCTCTATATTCTAGTAATAAGTTTATAATTAATCCGCTTATTATTCTCCTTATTAGTATTATTAATCCTATATTAAAATAATAAGTAGTTATAAAGACTAATAATAATAATACTCTTACGCTAAAAGACTCTAAGGAAGACTTAGAAAATAGTAACTTCTTTAAAATTATAGAAGAAGATATCTATAATCTATTTACTAATAACTTTAAATATCTTTTTATTAATAAGGTCTATTAATTAAAAAACTAATAATTTAGATAAAATTTAGCTATCTATCTAATATAACTAGCTTTTATACTAGTACTAAGCACTACTTCTATACTAAATAAGTATATTAACTTTATAAGCTTATTAGAACTTCTTTAATATAATCTAAATACTAGATATTTATTTAACTTTTTTAATATTATTAATAAATCTTCCGGTAGTATAGTTAATCTTATTAATAAATTTTATTAAGAAGATTAACCTAATTAAATTATCTTAAACTTTTACCTTTTCTAGACCGTTATCTATATAAATAATTTAATAACTATAATAGACTTCTATACTCTATCTCTCCTTCTAGCTTACTTATAGATTAAGTAATATATTAATTAAGAAGAGTAAGGTTATATTATTAGTTTAATAATTCCTAGATACTACCTATTTATAGTACTACTAAAATATCTAGATAACCCTCTTTTTTATCTCTAATAGAACTTTATATTAGATACTCCTAAATTATTTACTAGCGTACTAGATAATAATTATAGAAAACCTAAAGGTACTCTTAATACTAATAATACTAGTAGAATTAACTAGATTATTTAATAATAGTTACTTACTAGCTTAACCCTCTTAGAAATTATTAAAATTTTATAAATTCTAGATCGAGCTAATAATTTTTAGGAAATTTTAAAGTAGCTTAGCTAAAATAATAGTAATTAAAATATCTTATATACGGTACTCTATAATAATAGAGTACTTAAAATACTATTTTTTAACTAAAATTTATAATAAACTATAATATATCTTTATAATAAATTAGTTAAGTATTCCTTTTTAGCCGGGGTATTATTATACTATATAATTAGATAAAAAGAAAAGCTAATTATCTTCTATTAATAGTCTATTACTATATAGGTAATAGAACTTTTCTTATAATAACTAGATATTAATAATATTATTTTATAATTAATTCTTACTAAATATAAACGAGAGCCTTTATTTAATTTTTTTAAAAAATCTATTAATTACTCCTTAGTATTTATTATAATATATACTATAGTCTTAGTAAGTATATTAATATATAATATCTACTATACTTAAGTTTATTTTAAGTTATCCGTAAATACTTCTATATATAATTAAATAATTAGTTATATAGCTAGAATTAGCTAAAAATTTATTTAGATAATTTATATACTAATTATATAAACTTTATATAAATTAAAGCTTTAGACCGCTAATATTAATAAATTTATAAGTTTTATAATAGGTATATAGAGAGAAGTTTTATATAATTTAATTAGTACTAAAAAACTTACGGATAAGTAACTTAAAATTATAGCTAGAGAAATTATTTTAAATATATTTAATTTTCTCTAGCCTACTACTAAATATAAAATTTAGAGTTATAATAACTTAAAACTTAAAAATATTAATTAGTATTTAAAAGAAAATTAGCTTCTTACTAAATAAAAAAGGTTTAAAAATATATATTAACTAAAAATATTAAAGTTAGAATACTTTTTTTTAGAATACTTAAAAACTCTCTCTAATAAAACTAAAGATCCTACTTTAGATTATAAAACTCTACTAGTCTCCTCCTAAATAATACTAAAAGCTTAATAGGTTATTATAACTTAGCGTAAGAATATAATTCTAGAATAAAATATTAAGAAAGCTAAATACTATATTAATTTTTTACTTTTTTAGACTAAATATATCCTTAAGATTAGGGGAATAGAGTATAAAGTTTATAATAATTAAATCTAAAAAAATAATAATAGAGAGATAGCCGTATAGGAATATTATTTTAAATTATATAATAAATATTTTATAGAAACTAAGTTAGCGCTTTTTAATAAATATATTAAAAAGTTACTAGCTAAATTAATAAGTAGCCTTTAGGTTACTAAAATTTTTATAAATTTAAATAAGATAGATCGCCTACTTTAAAAAAAATCTAGAGAAATTTAACTAATAAGACCTCTAGAAAGTATCTAGATATATTAAAAAATTTAAAATAAAAATTTTAGTAGAGTAATCTTCCGGGACTTAATAATAGATATTATTTAAATTATAGATTATTAGTTTTAAGTAATCTCTATAAAAATAGTTATAAAGGTAATAATAAACCTACTAGCTATTATAAGTAGTTAAAATAACAGCGGGAAGAATATAATAAGTAAAAAAAGTAAATTTTTAAAAAGCTAAAAATTACTAAATCTATAGAAATTACTAAAGAGGGTAATAAAGAAGTAATAATAAAGAAAGTAGTAGATAAGAAAAATATAAAAAAGAAGACTAAAATAACTAAAATAATTAAGATAATTAAGGAGACTAAAAAAACTAAAAAAATTAAAAAAAATAATAATAAAATAGATAGTAAAGTAGCCGTATAGTTACGTAGATCTTATTTAATAAAAAGCTAGGGAATTTCCTAACTTTTCTCCTAAAAATTATTAACTAATCTATAACTTTATAACTAAGCTACTACGACCGGGTAATTATATACTAATAATATTATATTTATTTAAATAATAGTTACTAGTCTTAAAGACTCCGGAAATTTCCTAACTTCTTTCTATATTAAGACTCCTATTTATCCTATATTAATATATATAATTTTAGTAGCTAAGAAATAACCTAGAAGCTAGATTTTTAAATATTATATAAGATTATTCTTTATAATTAAACCTACTTAATCTAGTAATATACTACTATTACGTAATTATTATTACTTCTTATTTTTTTATAATAACTAAATATCGACTAAACGTAATTTCTAGAACTTATATATTATATATATTAAATTTTATAGAAACGTTAAGACTAAGTAACACCTAATATATTTATATTTAGACTATTTTATACCTAGACTACTTTATATCTAAACCTTTTTATATCCGTATATAGAGTCCGCGATAAATTTTCTATAGATATTAATTTAACTCTTTTAATACCTAGACTAACTCCTACCTATTAAAGAGTAATTTTAGGTAGTATATTAGTATATATAATTTCTAAATTTAAAAACTCTAACCCTTAAAATCTTTTTTAGGTATTAATATCTAAAGTTCCAGGGTATTATCTAATATATTATATTATAACTATACCTAACTATATATATTAATAGGTATAATTAGACTAGGTAGTACTATTATTTTAGGTATTAAGTATTTACTATAAATTACCTAATTAGGTTAAAACCTATTAAATACCCAATTATATAACCCAACACATGCCGACCCCTATAGATAACCCTCTTTTTTATCTTTAATAGAACTTTATATTAGATACTCCTAAATTATTTATTAGTATACTAGATAATAATTATAAAAAACTTAAAGGTACTCTTAATACTAATAATACTAATAAGATTAACTAAATTATTTGTAAGTTCACGATACATCATGTCACATCAAATATAACGAATGAAATTATAATAATCAAATTATAATATAATAAACTATAGTTTAGTTTACCTAGATTATTAAGTTATATACTATAAGTAGCGATCTTATCTATAGAGATAAGAAAAAAAAGGTAGTTTAATTTAAGTTCTTATTATCTAATATTATATTATATTTTATTTAAGTAATAAATTATCTTATAAATAATTAAATATAAACGTACCTTCTAATATAATAAGTATCTTATATTAAGTTATACTAATATAATAAGTATCTAGATAATTATTTTACTTATTAATATAATAAATTACTTTATATAATTTTATAGGTTATAAGCCCGGCGTATACTAAGCGTAATAAATAAAGTCTTAATTATATATATTAAAAAGTTACTAAAATAAGTAGATTACTTTATTTATCTACTTTACTATTTTATAATAGATTTTAACTACTAATTATTTTCTTTAGACCCTTCTATTATATTATAACGACTACTATTTAAAATTAAATTATTACTAAAATTAAATAGTTAAGGAGACGACTTTACTATATAATAAAAGACTTAAAGATTTATTATTAAAGCGTTACTATATACTCTTATTATCTTAGATTTAAATATACTTATAAATTTAATAAACTTCCCTTATTTAAGTAATAAAGTAATAACCTTCCTTATAATATTAATTAATAATAATCTATTATTATTTCTCTTAAAATATAACTATCTATTAACCGCCTAGAAGGAGATCTTAGAGAGGTTTAACTATAATATAGGACTAAGTACTATTTATTTACTTACTTAAGTAGTAAATATATAAATAAAAGAAGATAAGTCCTTAAAAGAATACCTTAATAAATCTAAATCTATCTAGTATAAAATAGTAATTAGATATTACTTATTAACTAAATTAGTTATATAGAATCTTTAAAATATATTTAAAATAGATAATATTAAAAGGTATTTCTTTCTTACTTCTCTTCCTCTTTTAATAACGAATATAATTAATAATATTATTTTAAAGGATATTATTATATTCTCTACTATTTAGAGTAAAATACTTAATTTAATATAACTTTTAAATAATAATAAATCTAGATTAATATATTAGATAAAGACTAATTCTACTAAGAAGAAAAAGAATAAGAAGTAAAAAAATTAAAAGAGTAAATTAACTAAGGAATTAATAAATAATAAACTTAGAAATAATAAATATTTATATTATAAGAAAAGAGATTTTAATTTCCAAAATTATATATATAAGACGTATTTTTAACTAAATAAAAATAAATAAAAGAAAAGTAACGTATTTAAAGTCTAAGAAGATTATAAAGAATTATTAGATTATAATATAGTTACTTTTATAGTAACTAATATATTTAATAATAATTATTTTATTAATATAATTACTTATTCCTTTTTATAGATTTTTAATACAGGCTATTTAATCTATATATTATTATATAAGGACGATTTCGTTAAAATAATACCTTATATTAGGAGTATTTAAGTAGTAGGAGGAAAGATTTATAAGTTTTATAATATTAGAACTATTAAAATCTAACTTAGGTTCCTAAATAGCTTAAATAATAAAATAATTATCTAGTAAGTATTATTTATACCCGAAATAATTAATACTTAATTATTTAGCTAGATATTATATTAAAAGTATAGCTATTACCTTAAAGTAAAAGATAAGAATCTATTTCTTACTTATAAATTATTAAAAGGCTTAAAATTATACTTTAGATACTAAATATATTAAAAGGAATTATTATTTAAATAAAATAATTATTAAATAAATCTTTTATATTTAGTATTTTATTTTACGACTTTTATAACTTAATTAATTATCTTAAATTATTTTAATAATAGGATTACTCTAACGGGAATAAAATACTAATTAAACTAAGAGACTTCTTCTATAAAATTTATAAATTAATAAAGTCTACTTATTAATTACTAGAACGTATTAAAATTAAGTTAGTAAAATTATTTAACTTTATTTATTCTAATCTATCTAGTAAATTTACTATTAATTTATTAGGGAGAAAGTAATACTATATAACTTTTATTAATAATTTTATAAGATATACTTAGATTATATTCTTATAATAAAAATCTAATATATTTTAGTTAATAGTTAATTTTACTTAAAAGGCGAAGATATAATTTAATATAAAGATTAAACGTTTTTATACGGATAATAGAAAGGAATACGTTAATAACTATATTTAAAATTACTTCTAATTAGAAGGAATTAACTAGGAACCCTCTCTTTTATATATTTATAAATTAAACGGTATTACTAAAAGAATTAATTAGATACTAACTTAAATAGTAAAAGGTATATTTAAATTATATACGTAACTATAATTCTTATAGATAGAGTTATACTCTACCGTATACTATCTTAGGAACTAACTAAATTATTCTATATTAAAATCTATACTATTTAAACTATTATTTAGAATAGAACTAACTATTTATTACCTCTATCTATTTAGTTAAAAATATTAGATTTATATTAGTAAAAAAGAAAGGTAAACTAATTTAAAGCTATCTAAATTAATATATAAAGCTATCTTTATTAGATATTATAAATTAGATAAAATTTTTTATATTTTTATTCTAGAGTTACGCTCTATTTATAAAGTTAGATTTATTATTTTTACCCTACTAACTAAAAACGGAGGAGTAATATAGATCTCTAATAATTAAAATAATATAATACCTTCTTAACTTAAAACGGAACCGTAATATTAAGATATTAAAATAATTAAAATAATAAATAATAAACCTACTAGTTAAATAGTTAAAGTAATTATACTATTAAATAACTTAATATTTAAAATATAATCCCTTATCCCTATAAGATAATCTTAATCTAAACTACTAGGATTTACTAAATTATAATAACGCGAAAAGATTAGTTAAAGTCTAAATTATTAAATTATATTAATAATTATAAGATAGAGTTCGCCTATTTAACATAGATCTTTAATAATTATAGTAAAGCTATAAAATTAGTAAATAATAAGAAATAGCTAAGTATAATATTACTAGAACTAGATTTACTTAAGAAGAATTATATATAGGATATAGTTAATAATAAAAATTAATAAACTATTAGATATTAATAAGTATTTACTATAAAATATATACTAGATAGTTAAGTCGCTTACTTTAAAGCTTATCTTATTATTTAAGGATATTTATAACGCCTAGGTAAAGATTATAATAAGATATACTTATTTATAGCTAGATATAAATTATTTTAATTATTACTTACTATCTTAGCCTTATTTAATTTAAAAATTAAATAAATAGACGTTAATACCGCCTTCCTTTATAGAGATTTAAATAAAGAAATTTATATAAAGATATCTTCTAAGTTTAATAAAAATAGTAAAGTTCTAAGACTAAGAAAGTATATTTATAGATTAAAATAATTAGAACGTTAATAATATAATAAAATTATATTATACCTTACTTTAAATAATTTTAAAATAATAATATTTAACCCCTACGTATGTGAGGGTTCTTAGAACAACGTGAGGAGATTTACCACCGTATAGGGTCCGTATACGGTTCGTATACGGTAAGTAATAGGAAAGAGAAGAAGAGAGATCTTATTCTATTAAAAGACTTATCTAAAGATTAATTTTTATCTCTTTAAGGTAATAGAGGGGGCCGTCCTTAATTACTTATATAGTCTAGTCTTTAACCGTATATAGACTAATAAAAGTCTATCTAATAATATACTATATATAGTCCGTTAGTAGTCCGGCCTTAACTTTAATAAAAGTTAACTTTCTTTTAATAGAGCTTTTATAACTCTTTCCCTTTTTAATAAAGCCTAACCTTAGGTAAGTTAAGTCTATATAGATATCTTAATATCTTACTATTAAAGGTCTAGTTACGGTCTATATATAGTAAACTAGTAACTAGTCCGTATAGGAGCTATTAGGTAACCGTATATAGAAATCTCTCTTATATTTATAAGTATCTCCGTATACGGTCTACTATAAGATAGTATTTAGTTATAGAGAATCTCTCTAGTTAGTAAGTAATAAATACTTTATAAATAACTATTTTCTATTTAGTAGTTTTATATATATAGTCTAGCGGTAGTCTACTATATATTAATATTAATTACCTTTTAAGTCCTTTTTATATTATCTTTTATTTCTTTTTATCTTAACTTTAGTATATAACCGTAGGACGTCCGCCTACGGTCTATTATAGAAGTATTATTAAAGTTTATTTAATTTTAAAAAATACCTTATCTCCTATTATTAGGTACGTTAATTATATAATAGTAGGGGCGTACCTATTTTAAATTAGGATATTTAAGACTTTATTATACTTATCTTTCTCTTCTTCTTTTTTCTTTCTTATTTAGGTAGTTATTTTCCTTTTACTTATTATAATTATTTAGTTAGATTAGCTTCTCTTATTATATCTTATATTACTTATAAAGAGGAGGTTCTCGCTCATCCTTTTAGTATAGATAATATTATTATTATATCTTATAGTTTTAGTAGCCTTAAAGAGTATAAAGAACTCTTTAATATAAGTATAACTTATACTTCTTAATATAAACGGGCTACTAACACCCCTAATTTACTAAGGTAAGAAGTATTCCTAATATAAGATTAATATTACGCCGTATCGCCTCCCTCTAGTTTATACGCGTTATATAAAGTCTACGGCTACTAGTAGTTATAAATATAATAAGAATAATAAAGGTTATTACGTCTATTTATATTATAAGAAAGTTAATAATTTTTATATCTCTATCTAGTTTAGCGTCCTATCTAACGCTATATAGCTTATAGCTAATATTTTAATTAAGTTAAGTATTAATACTTACGCGGGCGTTATTACTAATAAGATTTATACTAATTAGGACGTCTTTAAGAGCCTATAGAATAGATATATTGTGATGGTGGAAACTGGTGATGGACACTCATTAAGACGTAACGGGTGGAAACTAGTAATAGACACTCGTTAAGACGTAACGGGTAGAAACTAGTAATAGATACTTATTAAGATATAACGGGTAGAAAAGGGAATTACTTAGATAATTAAATAGGAGCTATTCTCTTATAAGGAAATACTCTATACTACTATAGGAAATACTTAGGATAAGAAGAGGAGGATAGAAAAAAATAAGTAAAAGATAAGTAATAAGACTTACTACTTAGAAGGCTAAGATAGAAGATACTTCTTCTTTATAATAATAGTATAGTACTAACTACTATTATTAAAATAACTACTATATTTTTAGTACGGTATTTATGGAGTTCGTTTAAGTCTATACTAATTATAATTATAAGAAGTAACTGGCTATATTAACTAGCTATATTAACTAGATATAGTAACTAGCTATTTATAACTAGATATAGTATCTAGCTATTTAATAACTAGATTATCTAGATTATCTAGATTATCTATATCTATACTTATCTACTAAGTACCTAGCTTAATCTCTATTACTAATACTAAATTACCTAGACTATAGCTATACTATAGAATAGTTTATTACGAACCTACCTCCGTACTCTAATAGTATCCTAAGAAGATAGGTATAGTATAAGCTCTAATAGATAGGTTAGATTATCTTTACCTCCTTTTATAAAATTATAAATTACGGAATACTAGTTATTAGTATTATATAGATATATGGTTAGGCTATATATTATTAATCTATAATAAGATCTTATAATTATAGTAGCCTAACTATAAGATTAAGTAGAAACCTTTAAGTTAACTACTAGATTATTTCGGAAATTACCTACTCCTTAGAAACTTTTATAAGAAAGGGGAAATTACTACCTACTAGATATTAAGAGGGAGAACCTTTTTAGATTTATTAATTTTTTAAACGGTGTTTAAAAAATTACTAAAATAACTTTACTAAGATAATTTTAATAACTTACCTCTTAATTTTTTCCTAGAACTTACCTAGCTTTTATAGCCTATAATATCTTTATCTTCTTAACTAGAGTAGATATAGCCCTTACCTAAATAATAGCCGTCTCCGCCTTAGAAGATAGTTAACTATTAACTCTTTAGATTCCTACTAAATCTACTATATTTAGGTACTAGTAGGGCTCCGTACTTTGATAGTTTAAATATTACTAAATTCCTTAAGTAATAGGTTAATATTTATACTAAAGCCTAAATTAACGCCTTAAGGGCTACTAAGCGGATTACTAGATACTATTTACTAGTTATTAGGGAGATAATTAAAGGGCTTTCTAGTTAGTAGAATTAGAACTAGGAGGAACTATAAGGCTAGCTAACTAGGAAGTATAGTAATACTAATGATTATTAGAAGATATATAGTTAATATTTTCTAGAAGAATTATCTAGTTAAGAATAATCTAAGATATAAGAGTTCCTAGGCTTCTCTTATTAATTTAGAAATATATTAGAGAAGCTTATAGAGAAGAAACTTCTTAATATATATACTAGGAATCTCCTTTTTCTTAAAGGTCTTAGTCTGAAGTAGGCTAAGAAGGTATATTCCTATATTAATCTTAAAGAAGATAACCTAGGTATAATAAATTTCCGTATTCTATATAATTAGACTAAGAAGCTTCTTTTAGAAAGACGTATATTTTCTAAATTACTATTTTTATAAAATAATAATAAGTAGCGAATAAAGAAGATTAGCTAGATAATTAAGTAGCTAATTTAGAATCAAAAGGATATATTCTTAAAATCTTAGGGAAATACTACTCTAATTATTATTTAGAAGGCTAAGTCTATTCTTTAAGGAATAGATAGTATCTAGTAGAAATAGGTCTATTTCTTAGAAGAACTTTATAATATAACTATAACGGATATAGAGCCTTATTCTAAGATCCTAATTAATATACTTACTAAGTAGGTTTATTAGCTTATTATTAATTAGGCCTAATTAGTATCTATAATTTAGCGTTAGTAGAACTATTCTAGTTAAAGAAGATACTATTCTAGTTAGTAGTAAAGCCGGCCTTAGTATTTATAATAGGACTCTCGATCTTCTACTAATAAGTAGGAGCGGTAAAATAGGACGTACTATTTCTATAGTAAAGACTATCTTATAAGTAAATATAATATACTAAATAATATAGTTTAATAAGAGGATCTTTATTATAATATTAATAACTATTTATATATTAGCCTAGAAAGTAGGGGAGGCCTAAAGGTTAAAGTAAGAAGAGAATAACTTCTTTATAAAGTTAGTTAGGAAGTACTTTATAACTAGAAAATTAATTAATAATTATTATCTTTATCTACTTTGTAGGTCTACCTTTTAAGTAATTACTATAGCGTTAACTATACTAGTAAGAAGTATCTTTATTTTAACGCCGCTAAAGCGTCCGGGTTATATTAGGACTAGAAAGATTAGTAGAAGAAAGAAGTTATAATTTCTACTATTTATAGTATTTAGATTCTACTATTACTATAAGTTAAAAAGATTAAGGATATTAATATAGTAGATTAATCTCTAGCCGTAGATAAGCTGAAGGAAAATTATTCTATTTTATAAGATAGTATAAAGCTTTTAAAAACTATTTAAGGAAATATTCTAGTATTAATTATTATATAAAAAATCCTTAATACGTCTATTATTAGTATTAATATCTAGACCTTATTAAGTATTAGCCTAGAACTATATAAGATCTTCTTTTAAAAGTTACCTCTTCTAAAATATAAGTATTCTTCTTAATTAGGTCTTATTAGGTAGTATCCTAGCTACTCCTTTAGTACGGAGCTATAGGCTCTAGAGGAGTACGTTAGTCTATACCTAGTTATTAAACTTAATATTAATAGCTACTATTTCTAAGCTCTTCTTAATAGTAGGTCTGAAATAAATATCGTTCGTTATTTATATAGTATAGAAGTAGGACTAGGTATAAAGGACGTAGACGGTATAAATATTATTAGTATATAAAGATAGTTATCTTTATTTATTAGAAAGTTTTACCGTATTCTATTTACTATTAGTAGGATACCTACTATAGGTAACTTTCTATCCCTACTACGTCTTAGACTAAATATTATTCTTAGTTAGTATTAGATAAAGAGCGTTAGATTCTTATAACGCTATATTAAAGGCGCGGACTAGGTAGAGTATAAGATACGTAATTATAACTAAGGAAGAATAGTTTATTTTTATATATTATTATTATTAAAACGTACGTCGTTATTAGAGACGAAGTTAGCTTTAAAATAAGTAGAGAACGTACCTAGGTTACGTTCTTAAAAGAAGGAAATATACCCGGAAATTAAAAAAAGAAAAAAAAAGTAGAAGAGGATACTTATATACTATTATTTTATAAGTAAGTATTATTTAATAAATTAGATAACTATATATAGCTATAGAAGTTAGATAACGTAATTAGAATTATACTAGACTAATTAATATTTCTTAAACGCCGTTTAATAAATACTAACTATACTAATTTATCGCGCGCGCTACGTCTGACTAATAAAATATAACTAACTTAGTTAGAGGAATACTTTAATTAGATACCTATATAATAAGGTATAGCCTTAAGAGGCTTAGCCGCGTCCGCTAGCTAGAATAGGATAATAATTAATAAAGATATAGGTATCTAGGAATAGAATATAATTAATACGTATTTAGAATAGACGTTACGCTTATATACTATATATAAGAAGAAGGCTAATAAGATATAGCCTATAGATTATAATACTAGAACTAGGGAAATTCCTAGAGGATAAATTAAATAACGTAATATAATTATCTCTCGTAAATAGATTTAAGATATAATATAGTACTTTACTTAATAGATATATCCTAAAATATTAATAATGCCGCGCGGAACGCGGCTAACTAAGAAATAAATTACTATACTATAGATTAGAATTAAATTAACTCTATAAGAATAATTACTATTCCTATAGATATTAAGTAATTAAGAAGCCGCGCTATTATAGATATTTAATAAGATTAGCTAAGTTCGGCCTAAAGTTACGCTACCATAGCGAATTTAAACTATTAAATATAAAGTATAGTAGACTTCTAATTTCTATCTACTAAGATCTCTCCGCGACGAAGCTTCTATAATAATTAAGACTTAATTAAAGAATAGAGTAATTAAGCTATACTATAGTTTATACTATAATCTATAGTTTCTCGTTATAAAGCACTCTGAGCTAAACGAGAAGAAGAAGTATTAATTAATTAATATTATAATAGAAATTAATTAATATATAATCCGGGACGTAATAACGCTACTACTAGTAGACGAATTTATAAAAGAATTTATAGGGATAAAACTTATATCTTTTATTAACTTATTCTCTAGGTACGACCAAATTAAACTAGATTAATAAAATAGAGATATAACTATATTTTAGATACCTAAAGGGTTATTTAGAATAATAACTATTCTATAGAAAGTTATAAATTCTATTACTTAATTTATATAAATTATAAATAAATCTTTTAAAGTTATTATACCTTACTAAGCTCGGCCGTATATAGATAATATTAAAGTTAAGGGACTACTTTCTAACTATAGATAATATAAAGAATATCCTAGTATTCGGAAATTTATACTAGAGTACCTTAAGAATCTTAATATTACGCTTCTTAAACTAGAATATACTAGATTAACTATATCTAGAGTAAAATTATAGTTCTACTTAACGGATATCCGAATTATTAGCTTTCTATATAATATAGAGGAATAATATCCTAAGAGTACTAAGATACTTAAGATTCTTAATTAGGGACTATATAGTAGTACTACTAATATATAAGTATTTCTTAGCGTAACTAGATACTTTTAAATTTAGATTTTTAACTATTCTACTAAGGCTTAACCTCTTATAATACTATTATAGAAAGGGTAGCTATTTACCTAGATAATAGAAATATAACTAGCTATAAATTCTTTAAAGACTAGTCTAGTAGAAGCGGTTAGCCTATTTCCCGTAGACTATTCTAAAACTACGAGAGAAATAATTATACTAGTTAATACTAGTAGAATAGGCTAGGGCAGTATTCTATACTAAGAATATAAAGGAAAACGACGGCCTATTTATTTTAAAAGTAGACTATAGTCTAGCCTATAATTATCCTACGATACTAGTAAGAAAGAATATCTCGGTATAGTCTATATTCTTAAGAAATTAAGAATATAGCTATATAGAGTATATTTTATTCTAGAAACTGACGCTTAGATACTAGTAGTATAAATAAATAGACCTATCTAGGATTTACCGAGTACTCTACTTACGAGATAGATAATCTATATTAAGATATTTAACTTTAACGTTTATTATATACCTAGTAAGATATATAGCGCTATAGACGGCCTATCTTAACGGGGATTTTAGGAAAATAACTTATCTAATATAACTAGTAAGATTAAGAGGTTTATTAATAAGGAACTATTCTCTAGGTTCTTATAATTCTTATTATTACTAATATAGTTAGATAAGTAGTATCTAGACGGTTCCTATCTAATAAGTTATAAAGAATAGCGTACTATTTAATAACTTTAATACGGCCCGCTGATATTTCCTAATCTTAGTTCTATAAGCTAAAGTATAATACTCCGAAATACTTAGTAAAAGATAGTTACCTATTTTAGTAACTACTAGTAAATAGAATACTATAACGTATTATTAATAATATAGCTAAAAGAGTAAGGATTATTATAGAAGTATATAATAAGTCTCTTACTTATTAAGGACGGGAAGTAATATATTAAATAATTACTAATTAATACTATTAGAAAGGTTACTATAAGGAAATAGCTTAATATATTAAAAGATATTATATTTATAAAGTTCGTACTAAAAACCGGTAGTATAAAGAATCTTATACTATCTAAGTAACTATACTTTAGTAAACCGTTTATCTAGATACGGTCTATATACTACCTACTATAGGAAAGACTTATCTTATAGTAGTAAGGGGAAGCCCTATCTAGATAGGTAGAAGCTTAAGTAGTTACTAAGAATAATTTAGTAATAATAGCTAAATTTATCTAGGAAGATATAATTTACCGCTATAGGTAGCTCTAGTAATTTATAATAAATAATAGGCTAGAATTTTAAAGAGCTATAATATTACTAACTAAGTAATAATAAATTCCGGTAATTCCTTATATACCCTATTATCTATAAGGAAATTTAAAGGTTAAACGAGGCTATAAACTACTTATTAATACTAGTACTAAGCTATAGTAAGCCGGTAGAGGTATATAGGTATAGAATTTACCTAGTATTCTTTAGGTAGATTAAATTATAACTTAGTAGCTAACTAGAATATTAGTATATTACCTAGTCTACGGTAGGGAGCTAGTTCTTCCTATTAATATCTCTTTATTAATATAGCTAATCTATAATTAGTTAGGAATTAAGAATAGGGTAGAACTACTTACGCTAAGAGCTATATAACTATAATAGTATAATAAAGATCTATAAGAATATATCCTCCGGATAAGACGTCTTTAAGAATATAAGAAGAAAGTCTTTAATAATAAATATATAATTAGGACTTAGCTACTAAAGAAAGGAGATCTAGTCCTATTATATAATACTACTAAGTAGACTAATTAATTACGGGATATAAAACTAAAGCGTACTAGCTTAGTCTATATTAAATTACTTAGTACTTTCTATAATATAGTAATTATAAGATTAAAGAAATAGACGGGATTATCCTAGATAAGTAAGTTTCTAGATTAAGATTAAAGAAATATTATTAATAGGATACTATTCCTCTTACCCCCGGCTATAGTTCTAGTATAGGAAGAAACTAATATTCTAGAAGATAATAAATTTAAAGTTAACTATATTATTTCCTATAAGATACTATCTATTAGTAGGAAACGTTTTATACCTAAGCTATCTTTCTTAATTAAGTAGAAAGATTATAATAAAACGACCTAGGAGCCTCTAAGAAATCTAATTAATATAGGTCCTATATTATAGTAATATCTTATAACTAATAATCTAAATTAGGAAGACTTTATAGCCTTAGAAACTATAATTTTAGTTTAGTCTAAATATAGTCTATACTAGTTCTACGATCTAGATCTCTCTTATAGAAGCGAGGAATACTATTTAATAATCTAGCTATTAAGTAGAACCGTAGTACTATACTAACTTTAAAGGATATTTACCTTAATAATATCTATTCTCTTACCTCCTTACCTCCTTTTTAACTAGGTTATATATTAATTCCTTTCTATCTTTCTTTCTTTTAGAATTATAAGGATATGATTCCTAAAGATAGAAAGGAGCCCTACTAGGAGCTATATCCTATTAAATAATTAATAGCTATATTTAAATATTATAGATTAGTTACTATATTATATTTAGGAATTATTTTTATCCTATTATTTAATAAACGGCGTTTAATAAATTATTAAATAAAAGTAATTACCTAACTACACCGCCGGCCTAGAAAGGATTATATAATACTTTAAGGATAAATTCTATTCTACTCTATTTTAAATTCTCTTCTTATTAATACTACTATTAGTCTTTATTATTAAATATTATCTATATAGCCTAACGACCTCCGAATCACTACCTAACAGTAAGAGATATTATTCTAAGCTTACCTAGTTAAATTTTATTAGAGAAGAACCTAACTATAATATAAATTATAATTACTTATACTAGTTCGTCGGTTTCTATCTACTAGATTATTAAGTATATTAATAATAAGTTCTAGTTAAATAGCGAGCCTTACCTCTATATTTAAGAAACCTTCCTTAACTATATAATATAGTACTATAATAAGTTTATAAAAGATGTTAGCACGTTCTATAAATAGATATATAAAGATATAATATAGATAAACTTCTATAATTAAGATACCTTTAATAGCTTATTTTCTAAAGCTAAGTAAGTATCTAAGATAGTAAGGAGTATAGCTTAGCGAAGGAGTCTAAAAGAGTAAAAGTTCTTACTCTTTATATAGGAGAAGAAGTAAAGCTTATTCTAGAAAATAATACTATAGTATACCTTATATAGAAGATGATTACGGTAAGGAATTATACTAATAAAATAGGCTATAATATAGACTATTTCTAGAAGATGATTATCTTAATTATATAGGAATAAATTTATAAAGCTTAGAGAGGAACTTAGACTATTATAAAGATAGTCTCTATAGATTTTTAGTTATTCTATAAAGTAACCTTATAAGATTATATTAATACTACCTATCTAAAGGTTAAAGACTTATAAGCTAAGAACCTTAAAGTATTAGAGTAAATCTATATACTCTAAAATAAGAATAGAGATAAGCTAGTCCTAATAATTTTCTATAAAATAGAAGTATTTTACCTCTTATTATTCTAAAGCGGCTAAGATTAGGTCCTAGGACTATAATCTTAAGAAGCTTTACTAATAATATCTCCTCTACGGAATCTATTAATTATTATAGGTAGTATTAGTAAAGTAGTCTCTAAGGTATAGACTAATAACTAAATAAGGTAGCTAGCTAATAATATACTAGAATAATTATTCTTTAATAATTAGCTAGACGAAGATTAGCTTAGCTTTTTTAAATAAAACTCTTAAGAAAGTAGTACTTAGGAATTAACTATTAGAATTAATAAAGTTATAGATTAGGATATTTAAGGAGTACGTCTTAAGGTAGGGTTAATAAAAGATAAAATATCTACTAGATTTATAGACGTAGCGGCTAATACTTAATATTTTAAATAAGCCCTTACTATAGTAGAAAATTAAAATATCTTACGCCGTTTATTATCCGGAATAGTACTACTACTAGCTATAAAAATATTAATATATATTACTAATATATAAGTTAAGTAGCTATTAGAGTAATAGTAGCTATCTAATATACTAATATCTCTAAAGAGTCCTAGTATTCCTAATTCTCTAAGTATAAGGCTTACTTTACTATCCTTATCTCTAATACTATTAATTATATTAGTAGTATCTAGCTCTAGTATACACACTACCGAGAATAAATAGCTAAAAAGAACTAAGTAGATAGAGTACTAATATTTAGTAATAGTCTAAAGGTATAAAGTCCTCCTTAACTTCCTTAATAGAGGAGGATACTAGTCTTTATTAACTTAAGGACGTAGAGATATAGAAGTAGTCTACTTCCTAAATATAGTAAAGAAAATTCCGTATATAGAATTTAGATAAGGAATCTACTACTCCTACCTTAAGAATATCTTTATCTATCTAAAGATAAAGACTCGGGTTTTATATAAAGAATTTATTAATAGGCTCTATATACTTATTTAAAATATTAATAGACTAGGGGATCTTAAAGTAAAAGATAAGATATATAATTAGTAGATCTTAGTAACTTAACTAACTTATCCGGAAGATAACCTTAGTATATATACCTATATATATATACTAATTCTAGAACTAAGGATATACTAAATACTAGTATCTAAGGAGTACCTTATACGGCTATTTAGGGATATATATAAAGTTAATTATTAGTAGTATAAAGACGGAACGGTTTATCTTAGTATCTTTAAGTAGATTCTTAATTTTAAAATCTTTAATAAGCTAAAGTATAGAACTTCTAGAAAGTTTAAAAATTTAATAATTCTTAAAGTATTTATATATAAGTATTACTTACGTAGTAAGAATAGCTTAGATAATTAGGGATAGCTTTAAAATAGCTACTTTTTATTTAGTTAGTAACTCGTCCGCTAATATCCTATATACTACTATATCTATATTAGTCTTCAGCTAGATTATATAACGTACTTAATCTCTTATCTATACTATATAAAGTTCATACGAGCTAGTAATACTACGGAGTTTTACTATATTAATCTAGATATTAAATAAGTAGTTAAAGAAGAACGTAGTATTAATATAATTTAGAAATTAGTCTTATTACTAGACGAGGATAAGAGTAACTATATAATTATCTTAAAGAAGATATATAGTAGAAAGAATATATAAATCTAGTACTAATAAGTAATACCGTAATTTAATAATCTAAAGGTCCTATATAACTAGGTATCTCGGATTACTAAGAAGTATTTTAATAATAGTAACGTAGTATTTTTTAAAATAAACTAGGAGAAGACTCCGTACTAAACTAGAAATATTTATATTATTTACCTCCTTCTTCCTTATAGATCTATAGGCCTAATAACTATTATATACGCTACTATACTTCCGTAGTTTATAAAGATTTATATAATTATAAAGCCCTTAAATATATAGAGGTAGGAAAGTAGTCTATACTATCTATATCCTACTAAGATATAGATACGCCTATAGTATCTCTATTAGGAAAGATAAATATATATAGTATAATTTTATATCTTTTTCCTATAATTATTCCTCTTTATCTAATATCTTTAATCTCTAATATACTTATTAGCCGTACTTAATAAATAAACCCGCTTATACGTATAAAGATAAAGTAATACCTAGTATCTAAAGAGACGGAGTTCTAGCGGTATATTAAGGAATAGAAATAGGTAATAAAATTAAGATATACTATAGTATTTAATACTATCTATACTACGGAAAAAGAGCTATATAGAAAAAAGTTATTCTTTATTAGATAAGAAGTAGCCGAGCGAGATAATAAAAAAGATAAAGAAGAATTTAGAAAAGATAATAATATAAACGGTCTTATTACGTAGACTACTAAGAAATATAGGATATATAGGTAAGAAATAGAAGACTAAGAATACTATACTAGTATTTCTTAGACGCTAATTAAGAAATATAATAAGATAATACGGCGCCGTAAGCTATAATAAGTACTATAAAGATAAGATTATAAATATTACGATATAAATAAGGGTTCCTATACTATATTAGATTAAACCGCTAACCCTAATTATAGCTATTTATTATAAGGATATAATATTAAAGATAGGGAGGAATATAATAGTAGAAACTAGTAATAGATACTTATTAAGACGTAACGGGTGGAAACTAGTAATAGATACTTATTAAGATATAACGGGTAGAAACTAGTAATAGATACTTATTAAGATATAACGGGTGGAAAAGGGAATTACTTAGATAATTAAATAGAAGCTATTCTCTTATAAGGAAATACTCTATACTACTATAAGAAATACTTAAGATAAGAAGAGGAGGATAGAAAAAAATAAGTAAGAGATAAGTAATAAGACTTACTACTTAGAAGGCTAAGACGGAAGATGCTTCTTCTTTATAATAATAGTATAGCACTAACCACTGTCGTTAGAATAACTACCACAATATAGCTAATACTCGCGCCGCTAGGTCTAAGCTACTAATCCTTAGGTAGTCTATACGTATTAGTAGTACTAGGTTTATAGGTTAGTTACTTTATTACGACCTTTAAGATATTAAATATAACCTTTATTAATTAGTAAGTTAACGGTCCGTAACCTATCTATTTATTATTTACCTATTAATATTTTTATAAGTTAATTTAACTTAGATACTAGTTAAGTATCTTATTATTACTTTTATTAGTATTTTATATCCTCCTTATTATATTTTATTTATGTATAGTTTACTAGTTTATTCTCTAGCTTAGATACTATTACTAAGCCCGGTGACTTATTTATTAGATTATATAATTATAGTTTAGCTCTCTTCTTCTTACTTAGCTATTATAGTACTAATTATTAACTTTAATAATAATAATAATAAAGGTTAGCGTCCTACTCCGGAGCCTATTAAAGCTCTAATAGTTTATAATAGAGTTATTACTTTAGCGCCTATTCTACTCTTTTTAATTTAATATAGTATATTTTTCTTAGTCTCTTTAACTCCTATTTAGGCTAAAACTACTTCTTAGCTAGCGTTAACTACGTCTAAGTTAGCTATTAGTTATATACGGTCTCTATTTACTTAGCTTTATAACTCGTCTACTATAGCTTATCCTACTATTATTTATTTTACTAGTTTTATTAGTTCTTCTAGTTCTTTAGTAATAGTATTAAGTTTAGCTATTTTAGCCTCTATAACTACTTTAGTTACTCTAACGCTAACGCTAGTCACTCCTACTACTTTAACTAGTAAGTAACTAGCGCCCCCTAAGGATTCTTCCTTAGAGTTATTAAAGATTAACTCTATACTAACTCCTCTTCTAGTAGCTAAGAAGCTATATATAAAGAATAGCTACTAGAATTATAATATTTAAATTTTATCTAATAGGCTAGTTCGCGGCTTACGTAGTTATAAATAGATAGTTATTTATAAAAACTCTTTACTATAGTCTTTCTCTTTTATTAATTTTAAGATTTAAGCTAATAAATTTCTAATATCTACTTTATTTAGTTTCTTATTAGCTTTAGTATTAGTAAGTCTATACTTAGACTACTTATAGTTTATAAGTAGGCGACTAACGGTCGTCTAGCTAAACTAATATATAATCTCTAGGTTAGATTTAGGGGTTATTATAACTCTAACCTTTAGGATATTTATTAACGGTTAGTTACTAGTCTAATTATATTTTACTAGATAGTCTCTTAGGCGCGCGCTTCCTTTAGATTATAAAAATTCTTATAACGCTTCTTATACGTTCTTTAAGTAATTAGGTATCTTCTAAGTATTATCTTTATCTCCCTAATTCTTCTATTTAACTAGGAACTATTATTCCCCGTAGATTATATATTCTTATATAATTTTATTAACTTCGTACTCCTCCTAATTATTAAATAGTTTAATATTAGGAAGTATTATTAATTTTTTACCTTCTTATAGTTCCTACGGCTTTAGGTAGCTTATATAAAAGACTAGGTAAATCTAGTAAGATAGAGGGAGTTATAATAGATAGGCCTATCTATTAATTAGCTCTTAGATAGTAAATAGGCCTACGTAGGCTAGCTTTAACTTTATATTAGATAGTATAAGCTTTAAATTCTTTATTATTAGTAAGACTTAATCTCCTTTCTTAAACTTTTATAGTATATATTTCTTATTATAGTAATTAGCTTAGGAGTTATATACTACTTATAAATATATCTTAACCTATTTAAAAGCTTAGTAAAGGTTTACTACTCTCTATTTAGTATTAGGTACTTTTCTCTCTTCTTTACTAAGAATATTATTAAGGCCTAGTTATAGTACGTAGATAAATATTATCCTAAAGGGTAGTATTTACGTTATAGTATATATACTATTATTATAAGTAAACGCCGCTAACTATAAGTAGGTAGCCTATTAATCCTATTATTTATAGTAAAAATACTAGAGGTAGAATTCTAATACTTAGTTTAGTCTCTCTATCTAGCTATTTATCTATAAATAAAAAGCTATACTAAGTCTCCGTTTAATACTTAAATAGTAGGAGACGTCCACCTAGAATTTATTAGTAAATAGGGTTCCTCTATTAGAGATAATACCTCTAGATACTCCGTACTTATAGATCTATTTATTCTACAGTCACCTCCGATAAGTCCGGTTACACTACGTAAACCAAAAAAATTGTAATAAACGTAGTTACTAGTTATACGGTTAATATTAGGCTAATTTCTATAAGAAATAGCTTATTTTAAAGAGAATTACTAGTACTTTATTTACTACCCGTTTACTATAATTACGGCGTTAATCCTAGATAGAAGGCTACTAATAAAGCTCTTAATAAGGCTATTTAGTAGTATATCCTAGGCCTTATAATATACTATAATAAAGTATCTCTAATTAGGCCTAGAAGCTCCTATCTTATTAATCTAAGGGTAAAGTAATATAACCTACTTCTTAAGGTACTACTATATATATTTAATAGGGTTTAAATTAGGTAAATATAGCGGCTAATCCGTAGTCTAAATACTATATTACTCTAGGTAGTAGCGTACTTAATATACTATATAGATTAGGGCGTTATCTTATTAAAATAGTATACTAGGTTAGTAGTACTCTATAAGACCCTTATTAAGTACCTCTAGGTATAACTACGTCGTATATAAGGTCTTATTAACGCTAGGATCTCGATCTATAACTATAAGACGAGATTAGCTATTAATACCTTAGATAGTAGTCTAGAATATCTATATAATATTATAGCCCTTATCGTAGACCTATATTATATTTTTATCCTACTTCTAGTATAATTCGTGAAACGCCTATTACCGTAGCCGACCTATTCTACGCTCTATAGAGTATTTATCTAAGAAGATAATATTTTACTACTACTCTATTATCTAGTATTAATACTCTTAGACCTAAATAAGGCGTTTTATAGCTACTATTAGTATAAGCTTCGGCCTACGCGTATATAGCTATTTATAAATCCTATACTCTTTTAAAACCGACTTTATAGTACTACGGCTAATAGAGTAGGGTATAATCTTAAGAAGGTTATTATACTATAGCTTTAGTTCTTTACGGACGGTACGTATAATAGTATACTTACCCCGTAATCCTAATATTAGTAGCCTACCTTAGTAAGATTAAGAAGCTAGTAAATTAAGCTCCTTATATTATCTTTTTATATAGTAAATAGTATTACGTAAAACTAAAAATTAAGTAGTAAGTTCCGTAGGTAATATCTTATAATCTACTAATATATAGATTACGCGACGCGTACTAGAAGAAAGCTCTTAATTAGATAAATAATTATTACTAAATAGCGTACTAAAAATACGTAGTATAGTGGAGATATCACGGTTTAAAGTTATAATAATTTTTTTTAAAAGGTATAAGTTAGTGATAATAGGGTAAGTGTACCCAGACTTTCTGACTAGTACTGTATAATACCTTAAAGAACTCTCTAGTAGTAATATTCTTAGTATAGAAAATATAGGCTATAAACTTTATAAAGCGGTTTACGATAACTAAGATATAATTATATACTTTATCTTATCTTTTACTAGAAGGTAGTCCTATAATAAAGTTAAGAGAGATCTCCTAAAACGGAGCTTCTAGTTACTAAGATTTCTATATTTAACTATATAGTTAATATCTATAGACCTTATTCTATTAATATATAAAGTACGTCTTTATATATTTATTAACGTCTACGTATAACTTTAGCTATAAGAATTTCCTTAATATAAGATTAACTATATAAGATCTTCTAAAGTAGCTTACTAATTTATTATTATAGTACCTTTATAGGATCTCTATTCTTATTACTTATTCTATAGGTACGTATAATACCTTAAGATAATATAGTAAGCTATCTTTAACTAGTTATTTAATCTTTTTTACCTTTCTTTTTTCTTTTCTCTCTTTATATAATATAATTATATTACTTATAAAGTAATTAAGTTATTACTACCTTATAATAAACTTTTTAAATAATATTTTATCTTAGAATAGGTCCTCGGTACTTAAAGTAGCTATAATATTACTTTTTAATATTAATAGTCTATAGTCTATAAGTCTATTTAGGAATAAGCCTCTATGTTCTTAGATTAATTTAGCTTTTCCTTTTTCTATAGTTTATAAAGAACGTATACGGTCTAAACTCTATCTAGTTAAACTTTTATTTAAGATTTTAACTTATTTTATACTAGGCGTTTATCCTACGCTAAGTATATTATTTTATATAAACTTATAGAGGTTTATCTTCTTCTTTAAGGTTAGTAGTATATAGTCTATACTCTCTCTAACTACGGACTTAGAATAGTCTAGTTACCTAAAGAGTACGTTAGTTAGGTTTATCTTTCCTACCTAATATCTAACTATAAAATTAAACTTAAAAAGAAATATTACCTAATAAATAACTTTCTTTATTATTTATTAGATCTTAATTATTCCTTTTAGGTTAGTATAGTTTATTAAGACTTTAATTAGATAGACTACGCCGGTATAGTAGTACTACTATTACTAAAATACTTATATAATTACTAATAACTCTTATTTTTATATAGGCTATTTTATCTCAGTTTTAGTTAATTTCCTTAACTAATATATAATAGGATACTAACTATTATTAAATAGTTAAGATATAATCTTTATAATTATAACTATTAACGCGTCCGTCTCTAGTTAAATTAGGAACTTAAGATTAAAGTATCTTAATACTAGCGCTTCTATAAAAATAAACTTAAATCTATAGAATACTTCCTTTTTTTTTTTACTTAACTATAGTATACTTTAGCACTTTACTTTTATTAAATTTTATAATAAGTTTATTAATAGTCCGGATAGCTTAGTAAAGTTCTTAATAAATTTTTAGTAGAAGTTTATAAAACTAAGAAAAACTTAGATTACTCTAAAAGTATCTAGCTTAGGTTACTCTTTAATTATTTTAATTCTTTTAGTCTTTATATAGATTCTATCTAAAGTAACTACGTACCTTAAAAAGGTTACTTTTATAGTATTAAAGCTATACTTCTTTAAGTCTATAAATAATATAAATCTTCTTAATTATTTAAGTACTACTTATATATATACTATATACTCTTACGCGCTATTTAAATAGATAAGAATATTATCTAGGTATATAATATAAAAGATATCTACTAGGTCTACTAGTATATGATTAATATATACTTAGAAGGTTATAGGAGTATTTACTAAACTAAAAGGTATAATTAAATACTTAAAGTAGCTATATTATATATAAAATATTATCTTCTATTTATCTTCTTTTTATATATAGATACGGTAGTAGGCTTCCTTAAGATCTAACTTTATAAAGTACTTAGCTCTAATAAGCTTATCTAAGATCTTACTAATAAGTAGAAACGGGTAACGATTCTTTATTATAATATTATTTAGGCCGCGGTAATTAATATATAGTTATAAAAAGTTATCTTACTTTAGTATAAATATTACGGAGGTACTAGTAGAGCTTACTAAATATTTAATTTAGCTTACTATAAGCTCGTCGTCGATATACTACTATAATATCTTTAACTCTATAATAAAGAGATTATAAATAACCCTATAGGGTAGTTCTCTAGTTAATTTAATAATATAGTTATCTTTTTTAAATAGCGGAAGCCTCTTAGCTTCCTTATCTAAGAATATATTTTAAAACTCCTTAAGCTTATCTAGAAGGCTAGTAGCCGTAGACGGTCTAATAATAGTTAGTATATAACTTTTAATAGAAGATATATAAATAGTATATACTAAAGAATTTACTCTAAGCGCGTTTATAAATTTATTTAAAGAATTAATTTTTATTTAAGAAGGTTAGACTTTCTAATACTACGTAGAAACTATATAGTTAATAATTATATTTTTTTACTATAACGTAGAGAGTCTAAAGATTATACTAGTACTATAAGTTAAGTCTATAGAATAGAAACGGTCCGTAACTATTTTTAATTAATACTAATTATTACGTAGAGTTAACTCTATATTATAAGTACTATAGTATATAATAGTCTTATTATTAAATCTATATATATATAAAAGGTCTACGCCCTTCTTACGCTATAAGTTTAACTACTTAGTAAGATTTTTATTAATAATATTTACCTCTGCGCTACCGTTAAGTATTACTTATACTAGCTTATATTAGTAGGTAGCGTTAGTAATCTCCGCGTTAATAATTAATATATAATATTTCTCTACGTTATCTTTTATATATAGAGCTATTATAGAGGCTATAACCCGCTCTTTTCTTTTTTTATATTAGAGTTAGTACTTACCTAATTTATACTAGATAGCTTCTTAAAATAGTTTAGGAAAGTATAGCCCTCTTTACTATAAGTCTAATATATAATAGGATTATAGTTTAGTAATAAGGCTTACCCTTATTCTTAGTCTTATATTTAGGAGCTATATAGTCTACGGTAGGACTATAAGTAGTCTTATTATTAAGTATAATAGTTACTAGAAAGAAAGCTTCTTAAGTAATATCCTATATTTATATCTTTATTAATAGAGCTATAACCTTTTCCTTAGTCTCGCGCCCTAGATTTTAAATATAGTTTAGTAACGTTCTATTACCGGCCCTCTAGTATATCCTTAAAATAGCTTACTTATATAATAAATAATTTATAAGAATTATACGTTAGTACTATTTAGATAATAAGGTTTTATAATTTAGAATATAGCCTAGTAAGTAGGTTCTATATCTTCTACTTATTAGAGTATAAAATATTTTAGCTATCCTCTAACTATAAGAGGTAGCTTATAAAATTCTATACTATTTATAACTCCTATTAGCGCGCGTCCGTAAAACGTATAAAAATATTAAAGTTATAGTTAAAAGAATCTTAAACTACGTTAATAAAAAATAATTTAAATTATAACTATATTACTATATCTTAGTTTTCTTCCTATTCCTACTTTTAAAACTAGATTTCTTTAGCTTCTTTACGGAGTAACTATATAGCCTATATAATCTATATATAGTCTATTTAGAAGTAGGACGGAGCGACGTTAAAAATATTTTTTATAGAGTAAATCTAGTCTTATAGATCTTAATTATGATATCTCTTATACTTTAGTAGAGAAGCTAGATATAGATTTAATATAAGTATAGATATTACTTAGACTACTTACGGTCTAAATTTAGAAATAAAATAGAAAATTAGTTCTTTTATAATAGAAACTTCCTTAGCTAAATTTAATTTAAACTTAATAATTAGACGGTCTCGGACTAATAATAGATTATTTAAAGTTTATATATAGTTATTAATCCTTTAGATCTTTTATTAAGTCTTATATTACTTCTCTATTCTAGCTAAACGTCGCTCCTTATAACGGAGGTTATTTATAACTTACTAATAGATAGCTTTTTTATTAGAAGTCTCTTTAATACTTACCTAAGTTATTTATATAACGGCTTTAGTTTATATAGTATCCGTAGGCGGAGCTAATAGAAAACTAAAACTTAATTTATTACCCGTAGCTTTATTACCCTAAAAATAAGTTTATAGTATTATTTTAACGGGTTATTCCCCTAATAAAATTAGAAAGGATTAAAATTATAAGGATTCTTAGAATAATATAAGGAAATTTACTACTATATAGAATCTATATACAGTTTATATACGGTAAGTAATAAAAAAGAGAAGGAGAGAGATCTTATTCTATTAAAAAATTTATTTAAAGATTAATTTTTATCTTTCTAAGATAATAGAGGGGGCCGTCTCTAATTACTTATATAGTCTAGTCTCTAACTATATACGGATCGATAGGGGTCCGTCTAGTAACGTACCGTATATAGTCCGTCAGTAGTCCGGCCTTAACCCTAACAAGGGTTAACCTCCTTCCAGCGGAGCCCTTATAACGTATTTTTAAATACTTATTAAGTTATTATCTATCTATATATAGATAATCTACTCTTCTTTAGGAAACTATAATATATAGAATAAGTAAAAAACCTTATTAAGTTAAGATTTTTATATAAAGATCTTAGATAAGTAAAATATATCCTAGGATTTAAAATTAGATATTATAAAGAGTATTTAATCTTAATATAAAGATTATATACTAATAGGATTCTTAAGAGATTTAAAATAACGGATTATAACTTACTTACCTTATCTATTAAACTAAACTAGTATCTAAACCTTAATAATAATCGACGATATAATTAAACGGAATATTAAAAGATTATTAAATTAAAAATATACCTAATAGTTACTACTTATTCTAATATTTTATTTACTCTTAGTATACTTTCTTAATTTATATCTAATTTAAGATAAGATTACCTTAATAGAGCTAAGTTATTATTACGCTACCTAAAGAAGATAATATTATATAATATTAAATTCCCTTATATACCGTAGAAAGGTAAAATAGAAATCTATTATAATATATTCTATACGTTAAATTCTATTAACCGAAGATTAATAACTAAAATTATTATATTTATTAATAAATTACTAATTATTTAGTTCTTAAGGCTATAGAAAGTTATTACGTTATTATCTTATAAAACTAAATATATAGCGTTAGCTATTACTATTACTAAAATAAAGTAGCTTTATAAGGTATTTAGTAAGTTCTCCCTAAATTATATAAATAACGTATTTATTAATAATAAATTAATAATTAATCTTATTATAAATTATAAGATTACGAAGCTCTCTAAATATATTAATATTAGATATTATTTTATTAAGTAATCTCTTAAAGAAGGACTCTTTAAACTTTATTATATTATTAGTTTAGATAATATTACTAATATCTTTATAAAGGGGCTACTAGTATTATCTTTCTAGAAGTATATTAATAAATTTATTACTAAATTAAGTAATCTAATTAACGTTATAGCCTAATTTATATTTACTTAAAAGTTAAATTAACTATTTTCTTTATTAATTTTAGAAGTTTTAATTCACGTTACTATAATTATATAAAATATATTAATTTAAGTATTCGCGTTTTATATATTAACTTAAAGTATAACTCTACTTATATTTCTTTTTTTTTATTATTATTCTCTTTAAATTCCTTTTATTTTAAAATTAGTTTATAGTTAAGTTTTATTTATCCGAATAGTAATTATTAGTTAATAATTTTATTTTATTAAGATTTTACTCTTCTCTTCCCCTATCTTATATACCTAGTATAATATCTTTAAACTAAAACTTTATTATACCTTAAAAAAGTTTCTTATACGACGAAAATATTATAATTAAAATAAGATTTTTTCTTTAAATAATATATACTAAGGCTAAAATAAGAGTATTAGATTAAAAAGATTTAGTAAAATAAAAGTTAACTTATATTATAAAAATATTATATTAACTAAACTAATTTAATACCCGGTAAAGAAAATTAATTATATTAAAAAATAATCCTCTTAAAAAAGAAAAATCTATATCTAAAATTCTCTTAAATAATACTAATAAAGTAAAACGTAGACCTTATACTATTATAAAAGAAGATATTATATAATATAATAACTTCTTTATAAGAATATTAGATACTATTTAAAAAGAAGAAGATAATTTAAAATTAATAAAAAAGAAGGTTATATAAGGAATATCTAAAGATACTAATAATAATAATATCTTAACTAAAAATAAAGATACGGAGACCCGTAAAATATTAAATACTATTTTAAATAATAAAGATATTAAAATATATTAATAATTAGTATTATCCTTAAATATTCTTAAGTTATAATAATTTAAGATACTATAATTAAAATTTACGGCTAGAAAGCTTCTACCTACGTTTAATATAATATTTAGAAAGACTAATATACTATCTACTTTATTAAAATATTTATCTAACTCGCTACTTTAATAAGCTTATTTAGTTAAAGATTTACTAATAGATAAAGATTTAGAACTATTAGAAATAGTTAAAGTATTATTTTTAATTATAAACTAGTACGCCCCTCCTAATAAGATATAAAAGCTAATAATATTAAAGAGTATTAGATTATAATAAATATATAAAAGTTATATTCTAAATTTAGAAATATATATTATAATATTAAGAGATCCTCTTAAGAAAAAGATACCTATATAATTTTAATAGTATATTATTAAAGATATAATCTAAAAGACTAAAAGAGAGTATTATTAATAATAAGTTTAAAAAAGTAATAAAATATTTAAGAGCTTTAAGCTATCTAAGAAGATTATATTAGATAAACTTATAATAAAATTAGTAATTTTATATTATCCTTATCTAAATATTAAAAAGACTATTTAAGTTGAACTATAAGCTCCTAAAATAATAATAAAAATAATACTAGAATATATAACTATTATACTAAATCCTAAAAGATTACTTAATAAAAAAGATAAACTATTTACTAAGTAAACTTAAACGTCCTTATCTAAGAAGTTATAATTATTAGTACTAATTTATTTTTATACTTATAACCTCGTATCCTAAATAATAAAGAATATTATACTAAGATAAAACTATAATAATACGGTTAAAGGACTCCTAACTTACTAACCTATATAAATATATTATAAAAAGATTTAAAATATTAAACGCGAAACGCGTACTTTAGTTATAAAGGTAAATTAGATATAAAAGATTATAAAATAAGATTAATAATTAAAGATAAATTAATAAATTTACTAGTATACTTAGATATATTTTATTTCGGACTAAGATATTTCGCTATATTATAAGTTAAGTATTAATATACTTAAGGGGGAGTATAAGTTTACGATATATTATATTATATTAAATATAATAAATAAAATTATAATAATTAAATTATAATATAATAAACTATAGTTTAGTTTACCTAGATTATTAAGTTATATACTATAAGTAGCGATCTTATCTATAGAGATAAAAAGAAAAAGGTAGTTTAATTTAAGTCTTTATTACCTAATATTATATTATATTTTATTTAAGTAATAAATTATCTTATAAATAATTAAATATAAACGTACCTCCTAATATAATAAGTATCTTATATTAAGTTATACTAATATAATAAGTATCTAGATAATCGTTTCATTTACTAATATAATAAATTACCTCATATAATTTCACATTATTTAATAATAATTATTTACTAGCTTAACCCTCCTAAAAATTATTAAAATTTTATAAATTCTAGATTAAACTAATAATTTATAGAAAATTTTAAAGTAGCTTAGCTAAAATAATAGTAATTAAAGTATCTTATATATAATACTCTATAATAATAGAGTACTTAAAACGCTATTTTTTAACTAAAATCTATAATAAACTATAATATATTTTTATAATAAATTAGCTAAGTATTCCTTTTTAGCTAGGGTATTATTATACTATATAATTAGATAAAAAGAAAAGCTAATTATCTTCTACTAATAATTTATTATTATATAGATAATAGAACTTTTCTTATAATAACTAGATATTAGCTATATTATTTTATAATTAACTCTTATTAAATATAAATAGAAGTCTTTATTTAATTTTTTTAAAAAAATTTTTAATTATCTCTTAGTATTTATTATAATATATACTATAGCCTTAGTAAGTATATTAATATATAATATTTATTATACTTAAGTTTATTTTAAGTAATTAAAATAATTAAAGTAATTAAAATAATTAAAAAGACTAAAAAGATTAAAAAGACTAAAAAAAATAATAATAAAATAAATAATAAAGCGGCCGCGTAATTACGTAAATCTTATTTAATAAAAAATTAGAGAATTCTCTAACTTTTCTCCTAAGAATTACTAACTAACCTATAACTTTATAATTAAGCTATTATAACTAGGTAATTATATACTAATAATATTATATTTATTTAAATAATAATTACTAGTTTTAAAGATTTTAAAAATTCTCTAACTTCTTTTTATATTAAGGCTCCTACTTATCCTATATTAATATATATAGTTTTAGTAGCTAAGAAATAACCTAAAAACTAGATCTTTAAATATTATATAAAATTATTTTTTATAATTAAACCCGCTTAATCTAATAATATACTATTATTATATAATTATTATTACTCCTTATCTCTTTATAATAATTAAATATTAACTAAACGTAATTTCTAGAATTTATATATTATATATATTAAGTCTTATAGAAACGTTAAGACTAAGTAATACCTAATATATTTATATTTAGACTATTTTATATCTAGACTATTCTATATTTAGACCTTTTTATACCCGTATATAAAGTCTATAATAGATTTTTTATAAATATTAATTTAACTTTTTTAATATCTAGACTAACTTCTATCTATTAAAGGGTAATTTTAGATAATATATTTGTGATTTCACGATACATCATGTCACATCAAACGTGACGAACGAAATTGTGATAATTAAATCATAATATAATAAATTACAGTTTAGTTCCCCTAGATTATTAACTCGTATAATATAAGTAGCGATCTTATCTATAGAGATAAGGAGAAAAAAGTAGTTTAATTTAAGTCCTTATTACTTAATATTATGTTGTATTTTGTTTAAGTAATAAATTATCTTATAAATAATAAAATATAAACGTACCTCCTAATATAATAAGTATCTTAATAATCGTTTTACCTACTAATATAATAAATTACCTTATATTATTTTATAGGTTATGAGCCCGGCGTATACTAAGCGTAATAAGTAAAGTCCTGATTATATATACTAAAAAGTTACTAAGATAAGTAGATTACTTTACTTACCTACTTTACTATTTTATAATAGACCCTAACTACTAATTATTTTCTTTAGACCCTTCTATTACCTCACGACGACTACTATTTAAAATTAAATTACTACTAAAATTAAATAGTTGAGGAGACGACTTTACTATATAATAAAAGACTTAGAGATTTACTATTAAAGCGTTACTATATACTCTTATTATCTTAGATCTAAATATACTTGTAAATTTAATAAACTTCCCTTACTTAAGTAATAAAGTAATAACCTTCCTTATAGTATTAATTAATAATAATCTATTATTATTTCTCTTAAAGTATAACTATCTATTAACCGTCTAGAAGGAGATCTTAGAGAGGTTCAACCGTAATATAGGACTAAGTACTATTTATTTACTTACTTAAGTAGTAAATACGCGAATAGAAGAAGGTAGGTCTTTAAAAGAATATCTTAATAAATTTAAATCTATCTAGTATAAAATAGTAATTAGATATCACTTATTAACTAAATTAGTTATATAGAATCTTTAAAATATATTTAAAGTAGATAATATTAAGGGGTATTTCTTTCTTACTTCTCTTCCTCTTTTAATGACGAATATAATTGATAATATTATTTTAAAGGATATTATTATATTCTCTACTATTTAGAGTAAAATACTTAATTTAATATAACTTTTAAATAATAATGAATCCGGATTAGTATATTAGACAAAGACTAATTCTACTAAGAAGAAAAAGAATAAAAAGTAAAAAGATTAGAAGGATAAGTTAACTAAGGAGTTAATAAATAATAAACTTAGAAGTAATAAATATTCGTACTATAAAAAAAGAGATTTTAATTTCTAAAATTATATATATAAGACGTATTTTCGACTAAATAAAGATAAATAAAAAAAAAGTGACGCGTTTAAAGCCTAAGAAGATTACGAAGAATTATCAGATTATAATATAGTTACTTTTATAGTAACTAGCGTATTTAATAATAATTATTTTATTAACGTAATTACTTATTCCCCTTTATGGATTTTTGATACAGGCTGTTTAATCTATATATTATTATATAAGGACGATTTCGTAAAAATAATACCTTATATTAGGAGTATTCGAGTAGTAGGAGGAAAGATTTATAAGTCTTATAGTATTAAAATTATTAAAATCTAACTTAGGTTCCTAAATAGCTTAAGTAATAAAGTAATTATCTAGTAAGTATTATTTATACCTAAAATAATTAATACTCGGTTATTCAGCTAAATATTATATTAAAAGTATAGCTATTACCTTAAAGTAAAAGATAAGAATCTATTTCTTACTTATAAATTATTAATAGGCTTAAGAATTATACTTTAGGTACTAAATATATTAAAAGGAATTATTATTTAAATAAAATAATTATTAAATGAATCTTTTATATTTAGTACTTTATTTTATAACTTTTATAACTTAATCAGTTATTTTAAATTATTCTAATAATAGGATTACTCCGACGGAAATAAAATACTAATTAAACTAAAGGACTTCTTCTATAAAGTTTATAAATTAATAAAGTCTACCTATCGATTACTAGAATATATTAGAATTAAGTTAGTAAAACTATTTAACCTTATTTATTCTAATCTATCTAGTAAATTCGCTATTGATTTATTAGGGAGAAAGTAATACTATATAACTTTTATTAATAACTTTATAAGATATACTTAGATTATATTCTTATAATAAAAATCTAACGTATTTTAATTAATAGTTAATTTTACTTAAAAGGCGAAGACGTAATTTAACGTAAAGATTAAACGTTTTCGCACGGATAATAGAAAGGAATATATTAATAACTATATTTAAAATTACTTTTAATTAGAAGGAATTGACTAGGAACCCTCTCCTCTATATATTTATAAATTAAACGGTATTACTAAAAGAATCAATCGGATACTAACTTAAATAGTAAGAGGTATATTTAAATTATATACGTAACTATAATTCTTATAAGTAGAGTCGTACTCTACCGTATACTATCTTAGGAACTAACTAAATTATTCTATATTAAAGTCTATACTATTTAAACTATTATTTAGAATAAAACTAACCGTTTATCACCTCTATCTATTTAGTTAAAAATGTTAGATTTATATCAGTAAAGAAGAAAGGTAAACTAATTTAAAGCTATCTAAATTAGTATATAAAGTTATCTTTATTAGATATTATAAATTAGATAAAATTTTTTATATCTTTATTCTGAAGTTACGCTCTATTCGTAAAGTTAGATCTATTATTTTTACCCTACTAACTAAAAACGGGGGAGTAATATAGATCTCTAATAATTAAAATGATATAATACCTTCTTAACTTAAAACGGAACCGTAATATTAAGATATTAAGATAATTAAAATAATAAATAATAAACCTACTAGTTAAATAGTTAAAGTAATTATACTATTAAATAACTTAATATTTAAAATATAATCCCTTATCCTTATAAGATAATCTTAACCTAAACTACTAGGATTTACTAAATTATAATAACGCGAAAAGATTAGTTAAAAGTCTAAATTATTAAATTACGTTAATAATTACGAGATAGATTTCGCCTATTTAACTTAGATCCCTAATAACTATAGCGAAGCTATAAAATTAGTAAATAATAAGAAATAGCTAAGCGTAATATTACTAGAACTAGATTTACTTAAGAAGAATTATATATAGGATATAGTTAATAATAAAAATTAACGAACTATTAGATATTAATAGGTATTTACTATAAAATATACGCTAGATAATTAAGTCGCTCGCTTTAAAGCTCGTCTTATTACTTAAGGATATTTATAACGTCTAGGTAAAGATTATAATAAGATATACTTACTTATAGTTAGATATAAATTACTCTGATTACTACTTACTATCTTAGCCTTATTTAATTTAAAAATTAAATAAATAGACGTCGATACCGCTTTCCTTTATAGAGATTTAAATAAAGAGATTTACATAAAGATACCTCCTAGATTTAATAAAAATAGTAAAGTCCTGAGACTAAGAAAGTATATTTATAGGTTAAAATAATTAGGACGTTAATAGTATAATAAAATTATATTATACCTTACCTTAAATAATTTTAAAATAATAATATTTAACCCCTGCGTATTTCTAAATACTTATTAAGTTATTATCTATCTATACGTAGATGATCTACTCTTCTTCGGGAAACTATAATATATAAAATAAGTAAAAAACCTTATTAAGTTAAGATTCTTATATAAAGATCTTAGATAAGTAAAATACATCCTAGGATTTAAAATTAGATATTATAAAGAATATTTAGTCTTAATATAAAGATTATATACTAATAGGATCCTCGAGAGATTTAAAATAACGGATTATAACCTACTTATCTTACCTATTAAACTAAACTAGTATCTAAACCTCGACGATAATCGACGATATAATTAAATAGAATATTAGAAGATTATTAGATTAGAAATATACCTAATAGTTACTACCCGTCCTAATATCTTATTTACTCTTAGCGTACTTTCTTAATTTATATCTAACCTAAGATAAGATTACCTTAATAGGGCTAAGTTATCGCTACGCTACCTAAAGGAGATAACGTTATATAGTATTAGATTCCCTTATACACCGTAGAAAGGTAAAATAGAAATCTATTATAACGTATCCTACGCGTTAAATCCTATTAACTAAAGATTAATAACTAGAATTATTATATTTATTAATAAATTACTAATTATTTAGTTCTTAAGGCTGTAGAAAGTTATTACGTTATTATCTTATAAAGCTGAATATATAGTATTAGCTATTACTATTACTAAAATAAAGTAGCTTTATAAGGTACTTAGCGAGTTCTCTCTAAATTATATAAATAACGTATTTATTAATAATAAATTAGTAATTAATTTTACTATAAATTATAAGATTACGAAGCTCTCTAAATATATTAATATTAGATATTACTTCGTTAAGTAATCTCTTAAAGAAGGACTCTTTAAACTTTATTATATTACTAGTCTAGATAATATCGCTAACGTCTTTATAAAAGGGCTACTAGTATTATCCTTCTAGAAGTATATTAATAAGTTTATTACTAAATTAAGTAATCTAATTAACGTTATAGCCTAATCTATACCTATCTAAAAGTTAAATTAACTATTTTTTTTATTAATTCTAGAAGTTTCGATTCGCGTTACTATAGTTATACGAAATATATTAATTTAAGTATTTACGTTTTATATATTAACTTAAAGTATAACTCTACTTATACTTCTTTCTTTTTACTACTATTCCCTTTAAATTCCTTTTATTTTAAAGTTAGTTTATAATTGAGTTTTATTTATCCGAACGGTAATTATTAGTTAGTAGTTCTATCTTATTAAGGTCTTACTCCTCTCCTTCCCTATCTTATATACCTAGTGTAATATCTTTAAACTAAGACCTTATTATACCTTAAAAGAGTTTCTTATATAACGAAAATACTATAGCTAAAATAAGATCTTTTCTTTAAATAATATATACTAAGGTTAAAATAAGAGTATTAAATTAAAAAGATTTAGTAAAATAGAAGTTAGCTTATATTATAAGAATATTATATTAGCTAAACTAATTTAATACCCGGTAAAGAAAATTAATTATATTAAAGGATAATCCTCTTAAAAAGGAAAAATCTATATCTAAAATCCTCTTAAATAATACTAATAAAGTGAAACGTAGACCTTATACTATTATAAAAGAAGATATTATATAATATAATAACCTCTTTATAAGAATATTAGATGCTATTTAAGAAGAAAAAGATAATTTAAAATTAATAAAGAAGGAGGCTATATAAGGGATATCTAAAGATACTAATAATAATAATATCTTAACTAAAGATAAAGATATAGAGACCTAAAGAATATTAGACGCTATTTTAGATAATAAAGACGTTAAAATACGTTAATAGCTAGTATTATCCCTAAATATTCTTAAGTCGCGATAGTTTAAGATACTATAGTTAAAACTTACAGCTAGAAAGCTTCTACCTACGTTTAATATAACGCTTAGAAAGACCGATATACTATCTACTTTATTAAAATATTTACCTAACTTACTACTTTAATAAACTTATTTAGTTAAAGATTCACCGACAGACGAAGATTTAGAACTATTAGAAATAGTTAAAGTATTACTTTTAACTATAAACTAGTACGCCCCTCCTAACGAGATATAGAAGCTAATAGTATTAAGGAGTATTAGATTATAATAAATATATAAAAGCTATATTCTAAACTTAGAGATATATATTATAATATTAAGAGATCCCCTTAAGAAAGAGATACTTATATAACTTTAATAGCGTACTATTAAAGATATAATCTAAAAGACTAAAAAAGAGTATTATTAATAATAAGTTTAAAAGAGTAATAAAATATTTAAGAGCTTTAAACTATCTAAGAAGATTATATTAGATAAACCTATAATAAAATTAGTAATCTTATATTATCCTTACCTAAATATTAAAAAGACCGTTTAAGTTAAACTATAAGCTTCTAAAATAATAATAAAAATAACGCTAGAACGTATAATTATTACGCTAAATCCTAAAAGATCGCTTAACGAAAAAGATAAACTATCCGCTAAATAAACTTAAACGTCCTTATCTAAGAAGTTATAATTATTAGTACTAATCTATCTCTACGCTTATAACCTCGCATCCTAAATAATAAAGAATATTATACTAAGATAAAACTATAATAATATAGTTAAAGGACTCCCGACTTACCGACCCGTATAAGTATATTATAAAGAGGTTTAAAATATTAAACGCGAAACGCGTACTTTAGTTATAGAAGTAAATTAGGTATAGGAGGTTATAGAATAAGATAAATAATTAAGATAAGTTAATAAATTTACTAGTATACTTAGGTATATTTTATTTCGGACTAAGATATCTCACTATATTATAAGTTAAGTATTAATATACTTGAGGGGGAGTATAATTTTACGATATATTATATTATATTAAACGTGACGAACGAAATTATAATAATTAAATTATAATATAATAAACTATAGTTTAGTTCCCCTAGATTATTAACTTATATAATATAAGTAGCGATCTCGTCTATAGAGATAAGGAGAAAAAAGTAGTTTAATTTAAGTCTTTATTACCTAATATTATGTTATGTTTTATTTAAGTAATGAATTATCTTATAAATAATAAAATATGAACGTACCTCCTAATATAATAAGTATCTTAATAATCGTTTTACCTACTGATATAATAAATTGCCTTATATCATTTCACAATATTAATATATATAATTTCTAGATCTAAAAATCCTAATCTTTAAAATTTTTTTTAGGTATTAATACCTAAAGTTCCGAGGTATTATCTAATATATTATATTATAATTATACCTAACTATATATATTAATAGGTATAATTAGACTAGATAGTACTATTATTTTAGGTATTAAGTATTTACTATAAATTACCTAATTAGGTTAAAACTTATTAAATACCTAATTATATAACCTAACACATGCCGACCCCTACTAGTAATAGATTATTTAAAATCTATATATAGTTATTAATCCTTTAAATCTTTTACTAAATCTTATATTATTCTTCTATTCTAGCTAAACGTTACTCCTTATAATAGAAGTTATTTATAACTTACTAATAAGTAGCTTCTTTATTAAAGATCTCTTTAATATTTACTTAAGTTACTTATAGAATAGCTTTAGTCTATATAGTATTTATAGACGGAGTAGATAAAAAACTAAAGCTTAATTTATTATTTATAACTTTATTATCCTAAAAATAAATATATAGTATTATTTTAATAAGTTATTCCTTTAATTAGATTTAGGAAGGATTAGAATTATAAAAATTTTTAAAATAATATAGGAAGATTTATTACTATATAGAATTTATATATAGTTTATATATAGTAAATAATAGAGAGAGAGGAAAAGAAGTTTTTATTCTATTAAAAAATTAATCTTTATTTTTTTAAGGTAATAAAAAGAGCCGTCTCTAACTACTTATATAGTTTAGTTTATAACTATATATAGACTAATAGGGGTCCGTCCGGTAATATACTATATATAATCTATTAATAGTCTAACCTTAACCCTAATAAGGGTTAACCTCCTTCTAGCGGAGCCCTTATAATTTTTATCTTTTTTATTATTTTAATTATTAAGAATCTCGCGGCTTCTTTAAATAATTATCTTTATTATTACTAATATAGATAAATCTATTAACTTTAATACTAATTAGATTTTTAAGATTCTCTTATATATTTTAAACTTTTATTTATACTTCTTCTTTAGCTTCTTAATACGTAGTCTAATTTAAATTAAGTAGAGCTTAATAATTAAGCTTTAGCTCTATTATATTAGATATACGGATTATTATTAAGTTACTAAATATATCTAGAGAGAAACGCTAATTAAATAACTATAATAAATAAATAATAGAGAATATTCTCTCTACTAAGATAGTTATTATAGAGACTCTATTATAGATAGCTTTTTTATTAGAGATCTTCTTAATACTTACCTAGACTATTTATAGAATAGCTTTAGTTTAGAAGGTATCTATTATGATGGTGGAAACTGGTGATGGACACTCGTTAAGACGTAACGGGTAGAAACTAGTAACAGATACTTATTAAGATATAACGGGTAGAAACTAGTAATAGATACTTATTAAGATATAATAGATAAAAAAGAGAATTACTTAAATAATTAAATAAAAGTTATTCTCTTATAAGGAAATACTCTATACTACTATAAGAAATACTTAGGGAGGATAATAGAAAGATATTAAAAAATAAATAAAAGATAAGTAATAAGACTTATTACTTATAAGGCTAAGACGGAAGATACTTCTTCTTTATAATAATAGTATAGTACTAACTACTGTCGTTAGAATAACTATCACACTATAAGTAATATAAATAAAAAATTAAAATTTAATTTATTATTTATAGCTTCTTTATCTTAAAAATAAATATATAATATTATCTTAATAGATTATTTCCTTAATTAAATTAAGAAGAATTAGAATTATAAAATTTTTTAAAATAATATAAGGAGATTTATTATTATTAAAAAACTATATATAGTTTATATATAATAAATAATAAAAGAGATAAAAAGAAGTTCTTTTTTTATAAAAAAAAAATAATTTTTATCTTTCTAAAATAATAGAAAGGGTTATTTCTAACTACTTATATAATCTAATTTATAACTATATATAGACTAATAGAGGTCCGTTTAATAATATATTATATATAGTTTATTAATAGTCCGGCCTTAACCCTAATAAAGGTTAAACTTTTTCTAGCGGAGCCCTTATAAGATATTACTAAGGACTAACTAGTAGTATAATAAACTTCTAAAAATAGTATTTTTAGGTAGTAATTAGGTAATAATTAGCTTATAGTAGCTATAGATTAGGGTGATTACGCACCGGTATTACCCCCTTAGGAGGGTAGATCCGTATATAAATTCCAAACTAAACCAAACCGAACCAAACAAGAGACGATTGAGGTCGATGGGATTTTTGGGGCCACGGGAGTCGGGAAGTTGATCAATTGCCATTTCAAACAAATAGACACTCAAAACGGACCAGGCATGGGCTTAGGCGAAATACCGTAAGACGTGAAAGGTGGTGTATTCCGAATGAGATGGCGTGACTTATTATCATGTCGCAGTATTTCCTGCAGGTGCAGCGCCTTTCTCTTATACACCGCTTTCATGGGTACCAGCTTTGGTATCCTACTAGCGTCAACAAGCAAGGTTACTAAGTATGGCAGATCTGCGCCCTTCAGAATACAAGCGCATACATGAAACGGCACACTACAAAAGTGAAGATGTTCAAGTGCTTCCAGACACCGCGTTAGACGGCGGGTCTGTTGCTCTTCATCATCGTTTCTCCCATGATCGGTCTATTCTGGCTCTTGCCTTTAGCAAGGATCACATCTTCGCTGCCACTCAAGCTGGGGAGATCCTGGTAAGAAGCCAGCTCATCTCAAAATCAAATCCCTCCCAGTACTGACCAGCATTCTGCTCCAGGTCTATGCCCTCAAGACCTGCCAAAAGGTCGCTTCTGTAGAAGCCCATAATGGCAGCGTGCTCAGCCTGTGTCTATCGGATGATGACAGGTTGCTCTTCTCTGGCGCTACCGACAGATTTGTGAATGTAAGCAATCTCAATTCCTACCGCATCGTTTCTCCCACTGTCGTTTTCTGACTGCTGAGACTGTCATACCTTAGATATGGGATACCCAAACTTTGGAGCACAAAGCCTCGATTTATTCCTTGTATGACGTCGGAGACATATTCTGCCTGTCATACTCGCCGTGGCACGAAACTGTGTATCTGGGCTGCCAGAACACATCAATACAGGTGAGTCAGCGAGAAGTGGACCGTACCTTACGCCGTGGACATCGCGTACCATAGGTATGGCTTCTCGAATCTGAGGCTAACAGTCATCTGTGAGCTATTTTCGTAGTGGTATAACATAAAGGACTTTACGGCTCGTCCAGCGCCTGATCCAGCTTCCCATCCGTCACAGAGGCAGGACAGATTCTTCGATTCGCCTGGACCTGGTGGAGTGAGGCCGCCGCGACCATCTGAGGATTACTTCCACCTACCGTCGCATACCGGTCGAGTTCTTGAGATTGATCGAAATCACATTTACAAGTTTGCGCACAACGGCTATGTACTTTGTTCTCTCATCCTACCGGGATCGCGCATTGGCCTCGACCTCGACGAGATTTTGGTGACTGGTGGTGGCGACGGTTGCATCAAAGTATGGGCTCTAAACGATGATCATCAAGGACGCATCACGCTCTTTGCAGAGCTTGAGGATGCTCGCCAGGATCCAGAGCCGATTCTTTGTTTCAGCCTAGAAGCATCTTTTCTCTTCGCTGGCCGAGCGGGTGGCGAAGTCGATGCTTGGGATCTTGAAAGCCGACAGCTTCTTCGTACCGTGAGGTCCAGTCAGCTCGACATTCTGTCGGTTGCCGTCGGTCGAGGCTTGCTGTTTGCATGCGATTCCCACGGTAATATCCAGAAGTTCAACAATCGATATGAGCATCTCCAGACTTGGAAGGGCCACGACGGAAGAGTGCTTGCATCTGCTTTCCGCACTCTTGTTGAGAAGCCCATCCTCGTCACTGGAGGCAGCGACGACTCTGTCGCGCTGTGGGACATTAGCGACTGTATGGCCACACCCCGACCCTCCATTACCAAGAACGAAGAAGATCTGGTTAATACCCTTCGAAAATTCGTCGCCTTTCGCACTGTCTCGTCCGACCCTCAATACAAAGCCGACTGTCACCGTGGCGCTTCGTTTTTGAGATCTGTCTTGAAAGGCTTCGGAGCTGCTACCGAGATGCTGGCTTCTAACGACGGCTCTAACCCGGTGGTTTATGCTCTTTTCAAGCGCAACAAGAATTCCAGGAAATCTCGTCGAATTTTGTTCTATGGCCACTACGATGTGGTGTCGGCGGACAACCGCAAGAACTCATGGTTTGATGATCCATTTGCTTTGCCCGGGCGAAACGGCTACTTATATGGGCGAGGAGCGTCAGACAACAAAGGCCCCATAGTCGCGGCCGCCTACGCTGTCGCCGACCTCGTTGCTTCTCAGTCCTTGACATCCGATGTCATCTTCCTTGTCGAGGGAGAGGAGGAGCATGGCTCTCGTGGCTTCCAAGACATCGTCACTGCAAATCGAGACGTGATCGGATCCATTGACTGGATTTTGCTGGCCAACAGCTACTGGCTGGACGATGAGCACCCCTGTCTGACTTATGGGCTTCGAGGTGTCATCCACGCCACAGCCACAATCTCCAGCGAACAGCCGGATCTGCACAGCGGGGTGGACGGAAGTCGGAAAGTTGATGAACCACTCAAGGACCTAGTGATGGTCACGGCCGCATTGACCGGTAAGCAAGGCTTTGTCAATCTACCGGGCTTCTACGATGCGATTCCCTCCATATCTAAGGATGAGCTGATGCTGTACGATGACATATCGAAGATATTACTCGCTCGCGATGCGTCTCTGGGTAGCGCCAAGGAGATCACTGAGTCCTTGATCGAGCGGTGGAGGAACGCGACGTTGACGATTCACAACTTCAAGGCGTCGGGGTCTGACAAGAGCACCATCATTCCACACGAGGCTCGCGTCTCGTTGTCAATCCGCGTAGTTCCAAACCAAGACGTAAACGCGATTGCCAAATCTTTGGTGCACTTTTTACAGCATGAATTCACAAAGTTACAGTCTCGCAACAAGATGTGCGTGAGTATCAACCATAAAGCTGAACCTTGGCTGGGAGACCATAGGAATGAAATCTTCCAAACCTTGGAGCGTGCGATTGTGCATGTTTGGAAGACGCCTTTAGACGCCGGTGATCACAATGTCTTGCATGGAAACCAACGCCGCAAGAGCAAACTCACTTCACCTCCGTTTCGTGCGATACCCGACAAAAGCAGCAAGCCATCAGAGCTCCTCTCTGCTTCTACCGCCAACGCAACTTCTCCGACCAGTCGGCAGCTGGCCACCCTACCGACGTCCCCAGCGCTGGCGTCGCGGAGCGCAAGCCAGCTAGTCGACGGCCACAAAGCCCCGTCGCCCCAGGCCAGGTATAGCGGCCGCCCAAGTCTTTCTCAGCCTTCTCACCAGGAAGCTGAGGCGGAAATCGAGGACGAGCCTCTGCCGGCTCCGCCCGTTCAGCCAAAGTCTGCAAACAAACCCGCGTCGTTGGAGCCTTTGCCGCCGGCAAGCGCCACCGATGCCAAAGGCTCGCCGACGAACGCTGGGATCCGCAGGCCCCTGTACATCCGCGAAGGCGGCTCGATCCCCGCCATTCGCTTCTTGGAGAAGTGCTTCGACGCGCCCGCGGCGCACCTGCCGTGCGGCCAGGCCAGCGACAACGCCCACCTGGACAACGAGCGGATCCGGCTGCTCAACCTGATCAACGCGCGCCGCGTCTTCCGCCGCGTGTTTGGCGCGGGCGCGGGCGCCGTCGACGGCCACCCGAGCGAGGGCGACGAGGGCGACGAGGGCAACGAGGGCGACGGCGACAGCTAGACGATAGATCGCTCGAAAGAGGTAGAAGTGCATCCAGACGGGTCTATCCCTGATTTTTTTTTTTTTTTTTTCAGCTTCCAATTCCATGACTGTGACGCAGCCCTCTCTTCTCTTTTAGTGTTTTTTTGGGTCAAAAGCATAGAAAAGAATACAACGAGGGGGAGGAGGATCAGAAAAGGGGAAAGAGTTCAATTATTGGTATTAAGTAGTGCCTGGCTTCTAAGAAGAAGATCGTCGACGTGGTTTTCCTTCAGAAGGACGGCAGCGCCAGCCGCCGCCGCAGCCGCCACAACAGACACCGCACGCCCAACGGCTGCCTGCCCGGCGGCGCCGCCTTGTCTGCCTCAGCAGTAGCCGCCGTGCTTGCATCCGCTTCTACGTCTGCGCCCGCGCCCGCGCCCGCGGCCTTGGACGGAGCAGTGTTTTGCTTGGCCACCGCTGCGGCCTGTCGAAGGCGGCGGCAGCCGGCGCAGCGGTGCAGGCGTGGAAAGAATGCGCAGGTCTTGGGCGCGGGCCCAGCCTTGCTGGTATTTTCTGTTGAGGCTGTTGTTGCTGCTGCTGCCGCTGCTGCTTCTGTCAATGAAGATGAAGTTAAAGATGAAGATGCTGTCGTGGTTACAGTGGCGATGTCTACGGTGCGAGTGGGGCGTTCGCTGAGATAGTGGGTCATATCGGGTATTTGGGCGCCCGCGACAGTACCGCCCCATTCTAAGTCGAAGGGTCGGGGCGTCACCGGTGATGGGGGCGGTGATGCTGGTCCTTGAAGCGTCAGCGAGCTCCTATTGCTGGCTGGCATTGAATCGAGAGCGAATCGCTGTGGGTCGCGAAGTGCGGCCTCTCGAGTATTGCTCAATTCGTCAGCGAATGTTTCGCAACAGTTGCAGGGAACCATGGCCATCACCGCTGAGAGTTCAGCCTGTGCTACATTAAGTCTCGCCACGTCAGTACCTTCCTGCGCGCTTAGAAGACTCAATGAAGGCCGCTCACACATAACGTAAAATAGATGGGACCGCTTCGTAGATGAGCCTCGCACACCGAATTTCAGCCAACAGTTTAAGGGGGTGTTAACCGAGTTACAGGAACACGGGATTTAGTGTTATTGTCGAGTTATTTTCAAAGATGAATGCCTTTGAGCACGGAAGGCAGTTTCCATGTTTTGTAGGAATTGGCTCGCCGTTTCTGAGCAGACTTTGCGGGGCGCGCTTGACCATAAAGGCGCAAAGTGCGTAAAAAAGTAGTCAATCGGTAATCCTTGCGTCACGACGTGAAGTGTCGGAGAGAAAAAGTGTTGGCGAAGGTTCGACAAAAGATTAGTGTCAAATTTAGCCCCAGCGCTGGAGATGGTCAAGGGTTGTTGCGGTGCCAGTGCATCATTTAGCCCACGGCGCTTTGGTTGGCTGCATTGGGTCGTTGCTCGCTGCTGGAGGACCCTTGGCCCACGGTGCACGCGTCGACGGTGTAGAGTGCTTGTCTGCTAGAGGGTCGCGCAAGCCTTGCTGTTGAGGAGATCTAGAGGGAGCAATTGATGTGGTGCCCACGTGCGACCCGGCTGACGATGCCCAGTGGGTTTTGGTCCCTAACACATTTTTCGCGCCGGGGTTCGTCGATGTGCTCGGCAGATTACTCGTATGCGTTGTAGCAGCTACAGGCGCGGCTTCTGGGTCGCGCTCCCACTCGAATAAAGACCCAAAAGGGAAATGCTGTACAACCGGGAATTTAGACAACACCTCTGCTACGTACATCTTAATCATTCCCTGGAGCTTGCAGTCAGTAGGATGTTGTACAGATACCAGATTGTAAGCAGCCACCTTGTTGATCTTAGCCCAACCCGCCTGAACCCCAGAGATGTCGTATAGCATTGGACTATGTTCCCAAAATGGCCCTTTCTTGACATCGTATATGAAACCGATAGCTTCGAAGTAGAGGTTGTTATGACGTTCGATCTTAACGACAGACTCTTTAGCGACATCAGCGGGATCAGGGGCGTCAGGTAAAGAACCCTCCGCCGGAATCCGCAATACATCTGTTATCGCTGGGGCCAGCTGAGCGGAGCCGAACATATAGGGAAGGAAGCAGTGATCGTCCAAGCCCCAAACACCGTGAGAACCCGCTGGCTCGAGATTGTATGTTTTGATGATACGTCTTACCAGCTCGAAATATCTGGAATGGATTGATTAGGGACCTTAGAGCGAGTGGTGAATTGTGGACAGTGGACTTGCAGGTGGAAAACGTCGAGCACGATGGAACGCTCGATCTGATCATCACGATCACCCTTGTCGAAACCACGAACTTTCCAGACTGCAGCTAGGAAGGCCAAGAAGCTCAGTTCATGGCCACTCCCGTAGTCAAGCCTTTGTGCACTTCCAAAGCTACCCAAAAGATAAGCTTTCAGCTCTGCTATCGGCCCAGATTCGTCAGCTCCACTAATACCATCCACGGGGAAGTTGCTAGGCAGCTCCAAAGCGTTCTGCAGACTGTGGCCAGCTCTTTCCTCCACGAGCTGATACCATTTCCGGAATCCTGGATTTCCAAAACGTTGAGGCCCTGCATCAGGCGGTGCTTCCTTCAAATATTCACCGAATTGCACCAGCATTGTCTTCAATCTTTGGGTGGACGGGAAAGATGGGCCGTGGGAGGCCGCGGTCCATTGCTGGAAACCAGTACTTGTCTTTCGAGGAAACACGGAACCATTCAGCTGCAACAAAAAAGTAATGATGTCCCTATAAGCCGTAGAAGAAAGGAAGAATTGTACGTCGTGGCTCTCATGAATGCGCTTTTGCGGAATCCGAAAATGATGTGGAGTGATGTCCTCTAACTGGACGAGGCGTGGAGCCTTGACGCCTGAAAATGAAGTCATTGCGTTAAATCCAATATTGCTCCAGTCCGGGCTCAATATACGTCGACCCTCGATTATGTTTCTGTCTTAAACGTTGAACGGCCTGAACTGCGTTACCGATCTTGCACGTTGCTGGAAGATCCTCCAGGGCTTTGACGTCAAACGGAACACGAAAACACGTGACTACGCGTTTGGGGCTTACTCCTTACGGGACAGGGTAAGCCGATGGTGGGGTGACTGAAGGTTCCAAGGTCAAACTACCTTACCTGATGGTCCTTGGTGCTTCGTAGAGATCAGAAGCTACCCAGTACATGAAACTTGGTCAATAGACCTGTGAAGCTTTTGAACAGAAGGCCAGTCATCGCAAATGGCCTCCACTATATCAGGTCAATCCACAGCGCCGCCAGCTATCGCTGACGAGGAGGCAGAAGAGCCAGACATGCCTCTGACGATGGCGGCGTCGGTGGTGCTCGACTCTCTCCCAAAGACGGCGAAAGAAGCTCTGGAAGGCGCTGGCCAATTGCAACAAGCAAAAGTGACTGTGCGATTCTCCGCTGTAGGATCGGCGCCACAGCTCCGACAAAAGGTGTTCAAGATCTCTAGCACGCAACGATTCGAGATCGTCGTGAATTCCCTCAGGAAGAAGCTTGGAGTAGAGCCTCATGAGAGCGTGTTCTGTTATGTCAATAGCGTCTTTGCGCCTGGACTCGATGAGAATGTGGGCAACTTGTGGAGGGTACGTCATTCAAGAGGCCTCAACTAGTAATATGATGGTGTTCTAACGATGGTCTGTTCTCTTTAACGACAGTGCTTCCAAACTCGGGATGAGTTGGTGGTCTCATACGCCATGTCTCCGGCGTTTGGATAATCTCACATGAGCCTATTGCTCATCTGATCCAGAGCAGCCTTGATGTGATGGAACTCTTGCGCTTCCACAGCGTACGTGTTTTCTTCGGCGGGATATTCACGGGCCTTGACCTCTTCTCCATACTTGGAGATGGCTCGCAGCGATTCAGCCCAAACATCGCCATATACCTTGACAAATTTGGGCAGAAAGCGTCCCGGCGGAAAGTTGCCAGACATGTCGTGCTGGACCAACACTTGACCAGAACAGCGGTTGCCTGCACCGATTCCTATGGTGGGAATGCTCAACTTGGAGGTTATAAGAGCGGCGACTTGCGGAGGCACGGCTTCGAGGACGGTCGCAAAAGCGCCTGCAGCTTGAACGGCATACGCGTCTTTCATCACTTTAATGGCAGACTCTACGCTCTTGCCCTGTACGCGAAAACCGCCCAATTGGTGGTAGCGCTGCGGAGTCAGGCCTACGTGAGCCAAGACTGGTATACCTGCCTGAGTGATGGCTTGCACGCGTGACGCCATCTCCTCGCCGCCTTCGAGCTTTATGCCTTGCGCTCGACCTTCTTTCACGAATCTAATGGCGCTCTGCACCGCCTGGTCCGTGGACCTCTCGTAGCAGCCCATCGGCATGTCGCCCACGACAAATGCAGTGCCGGCTCCACGTCTGACCGCACGGCAAAACACAAGCATCTCGTCTAGCGTCAACTCGCTGGTGTCTTCCATACCTAGCGCGACCATGGCCAAGCTGTCACCAACCAGCACGATCTCCATGCCGGCCTGCTCAGCGACGCGTGCGGTGGGGAAGTCGTGCGCGGTCATGACGGTGATGGGTTCGTCTTTCTTGTGAAGCGCTTGCAGCTTCTGGATCGTGATCGCCTTGCGGCCAGAGTCTTGGGAGACGGGAAGAGGCGCATGGGAGGAAAGGCGGGTCTGGCGTTGCGCCATTGGCGCAAGCACCCCGAAAGACGAAGGCACGAATGGCATGGGCGCCTCGTTATGGCCAATAGATCGGCATTCGGAGGGCAGTCGGCGCAGCGCCCTTGTTGCGACGCGCAAAGGTGTCGAGGCTGTCATTTTTTTTGATGAGGTGGGGCTAGCGGTCTGGTAAAGTACGAGGCTTGGAGAGGGAGCTTCGACGACGGCGAAAGGGCGAATGGAAGATGTCGGCGACGAACAATACTGTGGGGGCTTTATGTTTACAGCCGGGCTACTGGGTCATCATGACTGACGTTTCGGCTAGTGAGTGACGTTTCGGCAAGAAGGAGGGATGATCTGCTGTGAGGCGGGAAAACTTGCCCGCGAAGAAGCAAGCTGTCGGCTGAACATGAGACTAGTCGAGAAATAGCCAATCCCCAATAAGTCGCGCCTCGGCCACTGTTATCGATACGGCCGGTAGCAGCGCGCCGGCGGACGCCACCTCCACCGTCGACACAACTCCGCGCCCTCAGCCGCCTCCTTTATCGCCGCGCGCTCGCCAATCCCGGGCATCGCACTTTTTTTTTTTTTTTTTTTTTTTTTAACATAATATATTTATGTTTTTAAAAAAAAAAACCTGGACCGCATGGCACGTAGAGCTCCTTGGCTTGGTAGAAGGTCGGGCAATATGTAATAGTCTTATGCTGGCTTCATCGCATGGAAGCGCCTGTGGGCGGCCATCGCAAAATGCGGCAGCGAGTTGCCGCAAACCTCGCAAGCACTCAGGATCTCGGGCTCGTCCTCTTGGTCTTCCCAAGTCGATGCCATTCCAAGCTCATCTTCCCCAAGATCGAGGCCGCCGTCGGCAGCTTTGTCATGCGGGTGTCGACGGTGATCAGACGCCTCTTCATCTGAGCCAATGTGTTCGCTTGGATTGCCGAGCTCGTCATCATGTTCGGCGACCCTGAATGGCTCCAGGATCTTGTCTTGAGTCTTGAACATGGTTTCAATGTTCCGGCCCTTGGCGCTTTTCGTCTCTCCCCCACTGTCCGCCATGTCTGTGACTGCCACGTTGACAAGACTCAGGTTCCACCCTGAGCGTTCAGGGTGCAACTTCCGAAACAGGGGGAACAGAGACTCAGTGATGAGCCGAGCAGCTAGGGCTTGGACATTTGTTTTAAGGTCGAAGATAAAGCCAGGGACAGGCCCAGACCTCGATAATCGCTTGAATGTTCGTACTCTGGTACCGTCAGCGTTGAGCGGAAGTCTGGGACGTGTTGTCAGGCGTAGAGTATGTGGCTTGGCGATCCAAACGCTTTCATGTGGCGCTGATTGATGGAGTTCGCTCGGTCTGTGAACAAGATCCGGGCCTATGGCTTCGTCGGTGCTTTTGACTTGAGTGCTGGAAGGCGCATAGAGCGGGTACGACTCCATCAAATCCATCCTCATTCGCTCGATCAATCTAACAGACAGCGACGACAGTTCTCTCAAAACCTGCTCCATACTATCAAGCCTGATGTAGCTGTCTTCTATTGAAATCTGACTCGGAAAGTCTCTTGCAGGCATAACGTCCGAAGGGTCAACGCCGTGCAAGAGTCGGTAGACTTTGACGCCGATTCCATGGGCTGACCCTGGTCCTTCCAGCAACTTTTCGAGGTTGACTGGGGTCGCGGTGGATGAGTGGCGAGCAACACCAACGGTGACTGATTCACGGGTCTTCCCGTAAACCAGTCCGGCGTCGAAATCGGCTTGCCTTCCCAAAACCTCCTCCCTGATCTTCTGAGCCATTTTGAAGCCAATATATGGAACAGCGCCAATGTCGTGGGAGTCGATGAAATCAAGCACATTTGAAGAATCAGTGGTCTGATGATATGGCGGGATCAGGGTCGTTTCCCCACATGGTTTATTGACATTTCCGATCAACTTGCTCAGAAGCTTCGAGGTGGAAATGCCGACCGTAGAAGTATAGCCGTGCGTCTCTTCTAGAGACGTACGTAAGTACATGGCCAGATGGGACCCTAGAATCAGGCGTAGCATCAGTGCATTATCTTCGCCATTGAACTGCTCAACCGGCAACTGAGTGGAAATGTTCTTCCAGCTGTCGTCTTCCCACGCAGCTTCGGGGTCGGTCTGTGAAATGCCACGATCGATGAGACCAGCGGGCCAGGAATGGCCAGCAATACGCGAAGCGTCAAAGGCGAAGCCCAAGGTGGGATCATGTTTAGCCAAGTGGAAAAAGCTGTTTGCGAGGTTGTTTCGATTGATCAACCCTGAGTTGTAGTCAACGATGTCCGTCACATCCATCCACACCTCATCGAAGCCCAATCGCTCGACCTTGTCGTTCCATGAGAAAGAGCGCAAGTATTTGTAGAGAGCCTTGGAAGCATCTCGGAAGCGAGTCAGGTCCTCGCCGAGGATGATTATCACCTCCGGACAGACACGCTTGGCTTCAGTGACGAGTTGCAGTTTGTGGAGGCCATACTTGCGGGCCGTGTAGTTACAAGTCACGATGATCTGTTTCTGCTGGACTGCGAGAGGCAGGTTCTTCAGGGCGGGATCCGCAACTTCGAAGACTGCCGCATAGAAGCAGTCGTAATCGAAGTGAAGGATCGTACGATCGTCTCGGCGTTGTAGCAGGCTACGAGAGTCTTCATGCCTCAGCATCAGCTATTAAGGTTGACTGGGCGAGTGCGTCACGTATGCGTAGCCGTAGCCAAGCGACGAGCAGAGCCGACGGTCTGAGTGGACATAGATTTCCGTACGAATCCCTGCTTTCAACCCACGGGTCAGTCAGATGTCTGCTAATTGAGGAACTGACTCCGACAATGCACGCATGATCAGCCGGTCTGACCGGTCTCCAGGTCGACAATGAGGCCGAGGAAGTGGGCGAGCACGAAAATCAGCGTTCAAGACGAGTCTAGTCTCCAAGAGATGTGCATAGGCGCCAAGCCCTGTTAAGGAAAAAGATCCACAATATCTGAGTGAGTCGGCATAAGACGCCGGAAAAACCAGTATCCGGCGCCCTGTGATTGGCTGAGCGCCGACAGACCCTTCCTGGCCTGGGCTCGCCCAGCAACTCAGCCCCCCTCTGAAAAGTGCAGAGAGAAAACACTTCAGGCGAATCGGTCTTACGAGAGCGCCGCACCCGTCGAGCAGCCTGGTGAAAATGGCCGGGAAGCCCTGCTGCGTATCCTACTCACATTGCTTTTCGTCCTCCAACACTACCCCATACGTCTGTCACTGTCCAGCAACAAACGGCCTTTTCCAGAAGCGAGTCCTCCTCCTCCGGGACCAGTCTCCAAGTGGTCGCGCCTCATAGCAACGGCCGCCGTATCCGACCGACAACCACCCCCCCCCCATATCTTTCCCCCCTCCCCCTCCAACACGTGTCCTCCAGTTGGAACACCCAAATGACAGATTCACGATAGCACAAACGTCGGAAATGCTACCTAGGCTATTAGCAGGTCTCCTGCTTTGCGCTTTGCTGAGCCCTCTGATCGACGCGTCTTCGAACCCTCGCAACAATCTCCGCTTCGTCTCCAAGCTCGACCATGTCCAAATACACACTCCGAATCAAAAAATACACTCGCATTCCTCTTTCGACCTCTCACTGAACTTGTACGATGGCAAGAGAAAGATAAGACTGAGCCTTGAACCCAACGACGACGTTCTGCCTCCTGGCGCTCACATAAACTATCTGGCGTCCGATGGCTCTATACGACATTCCGAGTCCTTCAATCGTCGGGACCACCGTGTCTACCGTGGAGTTGCGCGCCAAGAACTTGATGACGGTACGCTCATTCAGGTCGGCTGGGCTAGAATCTACGTGCGAAGAGACGGTGTGAGGCCTCTATTCGAAGGTGCTTTTACCGTCAATCGGGACAGTCACCACGTACAGATGTGTTCCACGTTCTCCAGCACTCGCCACCCCTTCGACCCCACGATTGAGCACGATCATGACGACTGCATGGTGGTTTGGCGCGACTCGGACATCGATTCGAATCCCAACAACGCCCTGCTTCATGGTCGCGATGCCAATGATTTCGGCTGCAATTCAGATGCATTGGACTTCAACATTCGGCCCGATCATCCCCTGTACAAACCCGTTTTAAAGCGAACAGACTCACACTGGGGTGAGATGCCCATTGGCAGTGTGTTTGGCAGAAGGCAGATCGACACGCAATCCAACACGGGCAACTCCGCTGGAGTCAATCTCACGAGTACCATAGGCCAGAGTGCTGGTTGTCCGAATTCTCGAAAGGTCGCTTTGGTTGGTGTAGCGACCGACTGCTCTTATACCGGCACCTTCAATTCCACCGAAGACGCTCGCAGCTACATCATCACCCAAATGAACACTGCCTCTTCGTTGTGGGAAAACACCTTCAACATCTCGCTCGGCCTCCAGAACCTGACCGTTGCTGATGCAAACTGTCCCGGCTCTCCACCACAGAGCTCGCCATGGAATCAAGCTTGTTCGGACTCGGTCGGTGTTGGCGATAGGCTGAACATGTTCTCCGCCTGGAGAGGAGAACAGGGCGGAGATAATTCTCACTGGATGCTTCTTTCCAACTGCAACCAAGGCTCGATAATCGGTCTGGCCTGGTTGGGCCAGGCTTGTGTTTCAGATGCCATCACCGTCAACTCGACTTCCGGTTCGGAGACCGTCAGTGGTGCCAATTTTGTTGCCAAGACATCCACTGAGTGGCAAGTCATCTCGTAAGTTCTTCGATTGCGTGCAGACAACTTTACAAAATCTACAGGCCCTGACAAGCGGAACCCTAACAGGCACGAAACTGGTCATATCTTCGGTGCTGTCCATGATTGCACTTCGCAAACATGCTCAGACGGCTTTACCGTCCAATCCCAGCAATGCTGCCCCCTGTCATCGACTACCTGTGACGCCAGCGAGCAATACATCATGAACCCTTACACACTGAGTACCGAGCTTGACTTCTCGCCTTGCACGGTCGGCAATATCTGCAGCGCGATCCTCCGTAATTCCGTCAACACCACATGTCTGTCGCCCAATCTGAATGTTCAGACCATCACGGGTGCACAGTGCGGCAACGGAATTGTCGAACAGGGCGAGCAATGCGACTGCGGTGGCGAGGAAGGCTGCGCGGACGACCCCTGCTGTGATGCCACCACTTGCCAGTTCACAAGCGGATCCGTCTGCGATGATGCCAACCAGGAATGCTGCAACAATTGCCAGTTCGCGAGCTCCAGCGTCATCTGTCGCCCAAGTGTCGGCTCGTGTGACCCGGCCGAGTACTGTCCTGGAAATGGAGGCAACTGCCCGGCAAACATGGTGGCACCAAACGGTCAAGCCTGTACCATATCTGGCAACGACACTACCGCCAACGTCAACACCAATGACTTGGCATGTGCGTCAGGTCAATGCACCTCGCGAAATCTTCAATGCCAGACTGTCATGGGAAGTTATACGAATGGCAGCAACGACACCTACGCCTGCGATGATACCACCTGTACATTGTCCTGCGCTTCACCCTCCTTCCCGCCCAATGAATGCTACAGCCTGCAGCAAAATCTGCTGGATGGCACTCCTTGTGGGGGTGGGGGTCAATGTTCGAATGGCTTGTGCCAGGGGAGCACTTTCGGCGAAGAGGTTTCCGACTGGGTGGATGAACACAAGGGAGTCGTGATCGGGGCTGCTGTGGCTGCCGGCGTTTTGGTGCTGGCGATTCTCGCCACTTGCATCGCTGGCTGCATCCGGCGCAGCGGATATACTCGACCGCCAAAGAACATGCGAGGTACTCCTGGCATGAGCCAGCCGCAGTTCGTGATGCGGGGCGCCAATGCCGCTTTTGCGGACAGTCAGGACGGCTCCCAACAGAGCCATGGCAGCAAGCCGAACGAGATTCACATTGCGGCATGGCAGACCTCTGGCAATGTCTCGCCCATAACTCCTTTGACCCCTTCGACTCCACCAAGTCATCAGACACCGGCCCCTCCTCCGCCTTCTCAACAGTACCGCCCTCCGCCGCCGCATAGCCAGCCCGTTTGGTATGGGTTCAACGGAAATGATGATAACAACGATAACAACAACGACCTGAACAATTGGGTGGGTTGGTACAACACCGGTGCGCGGCCTGGCGGCGGAGCCGCGCGATACGCGTAGAGTAGAACGAATGATGTAGTACACGGCAAAGTAAACGCAGGCATGTGTGAGCGGGTTGGAAACTGCATAGGCATTTTTTGGCGGAAAGATCATCATATAGGGAGTGCATTTTCGGAATTATATCCCACGCAGCACTTGAAACGCGCTTAGCCAGATCGTCGTGACGTGCAGCCAGTTTAAGGCCGCTGGAGCTGTTCATAACTCGGAGGTCGAACGCTCATAGCCTGCGCTACGCTATAAGTCTATATGGAGCGGCTGACGAGTCGAACGGTCCTCCATGCCCGATTTGTGAACCAGATTCAGGCAGCGCGGGAAGCGCATCCACCTGCGGCAGTCGAACACGCGATCCATTGGCTCGCTTGCCTGGGCCGCCGCGGCGACTAAACTTGAACAGGTCTGGCAGCTCCGTGCCCTTCGAACTTCCTGCGTCCGAAAATGCCCGGCCATCCCTCCATCGCCTTCCTCGGATTATGGGCAATGTGTCAGGGTCTGCGGGCCGCGAGGATTTTTCGTAGGTACATAGTGAATTGCGTGTTTGCTTTCGTCCGATTCAAAAGATGGGCTCGAGCGAGCCCTGAAGGGGGGTCTGCCCGCGAATTCGTGGCACAGCCCAAAGTCCTCTGATGGACGAGAAATTAAAGCCAACAGGGACCTCACCATCCTAAATTTGAAAGGTCGCGTGTTCGAATCTCACTGATTGCTTGAAATCAGGGCAATAATGTGTTCGACGGTTCGGATCCCGACCGTCGCAAAAGAATTGCAAGATGGCCTACATCCACGAGCCCCCTTTTCACACTCTCATATTTGTTTGCAAGGCCCAGCGAACGGGCGCCATTTACCTCACTCCGTTAGTCATGTTCCGAGAGGCTTTTTTTCAAATCGCACATAGCAACATACACAAGCCCCGGAGATCCTGCGTGCAGTGGATGCACGTGCAGATGTAGGCACATCGTTGCAGCCAGAGCAAGCGGACTACTGTTTGAACTATCACAATTGCTCTTGCGTTCTGTTTAATAAAAAACTGCCCTCTTTAAGTTTGTTCCAGGCATCCTTGCTTTGTCGTGCATTGGCAAATTGTCTGCTTTGCCGTTCAGATCATCAAGATACTCGTTTCGCTACATGAAGCTTGTCAGAGGAGCAGCTTCATCGCGAGTGATCAAGATCGTCATGCTGTCGCTGCGAAGAAACCCTGTTCCCAATGATCCACAAACTTTCGACGTTGGCGCTTGCAATGTAGGCTGTTGCGTGGAGACTTGAAGAGGGCCAATTGCCTCTCCTATGAACGTCTAATGACGTCTGACCACATCGTCAAGACTAGAAACACCGTAGAGTACGAAGATCTGCGGCAATCTTGACAAATGTAATTGACACAAAGACGTTAGACGAAGACATTTTTTTATTTATTGAAATGACCAAGGAGACTGGAGCATGGATGCGCACTCTAAACTGACAGGCGATGCGGGTCATCGCCCCATCCCAAATTTGGAACCCTTATATTTGCGTTTGTTCATGATTATCTCGCATTTGATGGCCATCGGGCCTGTAGGAAACCTCTAGCCAGGTTGCGGTGGTTGGGTGGGCGGCCCGGGAGCCCACCTTTCAAACGCAGGCAGTTGTTACCCTACTGGTCGTCCACACTTGCACTTTCGGGAGTGCCATCCATTATTTACATGTCGATAGGTCCGGGCTTCTAGCGTAGAGTTTCGATGAACATTGCTAGAAGTTGGGTAGGGGGGTGAAACGAATGTTTCAAAGTTTTTTTTATTTCGTATCAAAACAAGATACGTTCAAGTGCTGATCAGTTTGTGATGTAGCGGAGCGTTAATTGAAGAGACTGTAGGAGAGAAATTTGGTAAAAGCTGAATGAAGGGGAGGCTCGAAGGGAGAGATGCGGGTCTCGCCTATATCTTAAAAGGGCGATCGGTAATTTACATGATCGTCGAGAATTGCTAAGTCTCGAAGGTCTTTGTGTGTTCAGCTCAAGTTTCTGTCTTTCGCGTCGAATCACCATATGAGGATTCGGTCATTGTAACAGACGCATGCGGGTTGTCCAGGCTTGCACTCCTTGTACGCAGTAGAGTAAACCAGTGGACCGACTTCCTGAAAGGCAAAAAACCCCCTTTTCATATTCACTATGTCGCTACTCATGTGAGGATGGAAGTCTACGGTTGTGTCAAGTCCCCAACCACAAAGCCTTGGACGCAAATATCGATGCTTTCCAGATGTAACAGGATCGAGCAGCCAACACACAGGCACTTGATTTCTACGAACAGACTCAAGCATATGGAAATCAGGAGCAGATGAAGTGATGACTTCTTGCAAGTTGCCGCAAACGAAACATGATCATTTACCGCATCACGACAAGTTCCACCCGGACTGCCGGATCAAGTGAAATATCGATAACGGAAGTGCGAAGAACCCGTCCCCGAGCGCATTACATCCAAAAGTCCAAGACGGCGAAATTTCACAAAGGCCATCCCAAGCGCGCCGAGCGACCCAACCGATATAATCCAGCAAGATGAGCGATTCGGACAAGCGCAGTAGTCATATTGAAGAGGCAACATTTCCATGTTGGCGATGCTTGAGTAAAGCCACTGCCTGCTGGCCACTTCAGCGGAGCACAACCACGTGCGAAGGGCGGTCAGCAAGAGAAGAGGCCTATTCACAAATACGGCGAGATCGATTGCAGTCACAATATACGCCGTCGAAGTCGCGGCAAACTATAAAGCTACATCAACAGGGTCTAGAGCGTCTGTGGGGAGATGCCGGCGCCGCGACAAATTTGCAAAAAGCCAGGCCATCATCCAGTGACTAGAAGTCGGTAAATGTACTACGAATCGTTTCCGATGAGCGTTTAGGGCAGGTCGACCGTGCTGCAACCCACGCACGACGTGCATGCTATAGGCACTGCGCAAGCCCTTAGCTGCGTGCTTCGGCTTGGTGATGCACGTGAAAAGTCGACGCCCATGTGACAGACCTGCAGCGACGCTGGCCGATTGCCTTTCGGATCACTACCACGGACACTTTCAACTTTCCCCGACCGAGTCGTGACCGGTTGATGAAAGAGACTATGGAGTCGCAACTGTGGATCGGCACTTAATAGCCATTATTTCCGGCTCATAAAATCGGCCGCTTTGGGGTTTTTGCTTTGCGGGGAGAAAACGTTAATTTCCAGGACCGTCAACTCCTCCCGAGGCCCATTCGAAAAGTTTTGTTCGCTGATTGGTTCCTGGCTATTGACACTACAGGCTTTTCTGCCCCGACATGGAATAAGAATGGATAGTAGCGTGGTAAGGAGTAGCGCAAACACTAGCAACTGCAATGCCTTGGTCGAATGTCTCAAATGGTCTTAGCTGGGCCTGGAACCTTGCCTCACGGCCCTTCTATGGCTGACCTCGATGATTTCGAAGATCATTAATAGAGAGATGTAGGACGCGAAGGACTCGTTCCTGAATTGTTCGACAGACTACCAGCATTCACAGTCCGACATTGTCCCAGCAAAAATGCTTGGACTTTCGTTCCTGGCTTTGGCTTCGCTGCCGCTCGGTCTGCATGCTTCGTTGCTCGGGACCCCCTTCGCTGCCTTGAACGGCAAAAATGGCACTAACGCGACCTTCGACTACGTTATTGTCGGTGCCGGCACTGCAGGTCTCGCCATGGCCAACCGACTGAGCGCCAATCCGAACATCCAGGTCGCCGTTATGTGAGTAGCCTGCCGACTATCCTACGGCTACATCCTGTGCGAGAGAATACATACCTAACTATGGATCTACCGATTGCAGCGAGGCTGGGACATATTACCAGTTGACGAACCCATTGCTCAGCGCGAGTGAGTAATGATTTGTAGGCGACTAACAATCGAATGGCCACTGACTGATATTCCCCATGAAAAGCCCCCGCCGGCGATGTCGTCTTCGTTGGTTCCAGCATTGCCGACTCCAATCCTTTGGTCGACTGGGAGTTCGTCACGACGCCCCAGACCGGTGCCGGCGATAGATCGATCCACTATTGCCGCGGCCGCACCCTTGGTGGTTCGTCTGCTCGCAATTTCATGATCTATCAGCGCGGTACCGTGGACTCATACCAAATGTGGGCCGACAACGTTGACGATCAGTCATACACCTTCAACAACTTCGAGCCCTACTTCCAGAAGAGCTGCGACTTCACCCCACCTAACGTTGCCAAGCGTGCCCCCAATGCCACTGCTCAGTACAACTCAGCAGCCTTCAGTCCCAGCGGCGGACCTCTGCAAGTGTCCTATGCCAACTACGCCCAGACCTTTTCCGGCTACATGGAAGGCGCCTTTAACGAGATCGGGATCGAGACCAGAGAAGACTTCAACTCTGGAGGCCTGATCGGATGCCAGTACTGCTCTTCCACCATCGACCCATCCAACGAGAACCGCGCCTCCTCTGAGGAGACCTTCCTGAAGGCTGCTGCCCAGCGCTCCAATCTCAAGGTGTTCGACTTGACCATGGCCAAGAAGGTCCTCTTCAACTCCAACAACACCGCGACTGGGGTCTTGGTCACCACTGCCGGGGTCCCATACGTGCTGAGTGCCCGCAAAGAGGTCATCGTGTCTGCCGGTGCATTCCACTCTCCGCAATTGTTGATGGTGTCTGGTATCGGCCCATCCGATCAGCTGACCTCCAACGGCATCCCCGTGCTTGTCGACAATCCCAATGTCGGCCAACACATGTGGGACCACGTCTTTGCTGGACCTTCGTACCGCGTGAACCTCGAAACCTTCACTATGCTGGCCAATGTATGTTAAAAATCATATGAAAGTTGCAGCAGCTGTTCGTAGATGATTCTAACTCGATATTGAACAGGACCCCGTCTACGTGGCCAGCCAGTTCGCCAACCAGTACTCCCTCCAACAGGAAGGCCCGCTGACCAGCCCCGTCGCCGATTTCCTGGGCTGGGAGAAGACCCCCGCTTCCCTCCGCGCCGACTTCTCCCCGGAGACCGAGGCCGACCTTGCCACCTTCCCGCCGGACTGGCCCGAGATCGAGTACATCTCCGGCGCCGGCTACGTCGGCGACTTCAGCGACCTGCTGCTCACCCAGCCCAAGGACGGCTACCAGTACGCCACCATCCTCAGCACCGTCGTTGCCCCGCTGTCGCGCGGCACCGTCACCATCACCTCCGCCGACACCGACGTCCTGCCCGTCGTCAACCCCAACTGGCTCACCGCCACCACCGACCAGCAGGTCGCCGTCGCCGCTTTCAAGCGCGCGCGCCAGGCCTTCAACTCCTCCTTCCTGCAGCAGGTCGTCATCGGCGACGAGTACTTCCCCGGCCCCGCCGTCCAGACCGACGCCCAGATCCTGCAGGCCTTCCAGGACCAGCTGCTGACCGTCTGGCACGCCAGCTGCACCTGCCGCATGGGCACGGGCCTGGAGTCCGCCGTCATCGACAGCCGCGCGCGCGTGTTCGGCGTGCAGGCGCTGCGCGTCGTGGACGCCAGCAGCTTCCCGATCCTGCCGCCAGGCCACCCGCAGTCGACCATCTACGCGCTGGCGGAGAAGATCGCGCAGGACATCCTGGCGGGGTCGTCGTGAGGGCGAGCAGGCCCTAGGGAAGACGGGGGGGAAGGCGGTGGGGGAGCTTGCAGGCAGCCGGGACGCGGCATGTAGTCTTGTATAGTCTTGCTTGTACGAAAGCGGAGGATCGCCGCCCGCGGGCGCGAGCAATCGAATCGATCACGCCCTCGTGCGGCCTTGCACTGCGCCTTTGCTTGCCTACTTGTCCTTTGCTCATGAGACCGAGATTGAGGAAGTGCTATCTGCCGCTCCCTCTCGTCGGAGCTGCTGTCCTTCCGGCGCGGCCTCCGCAGCGTTGGCCCGGCATCACGCGGCCGCTTGCCGTGAAGGACGCGTATGTACAGTACAGCGCAGTGGTAGCGTTCGGCGGAGAGGCGCGACAGCGCATGCTATCAGCAATGTTTTGTTTTTTCGCTACTTGGTGCTACGTGGAGAGGCGGATGCTCTTGGCTCTAGCCACGAAGGCCCGGATCCTGCCCATGTCCTGCAGGCCGTCCGTGCCTTCGACGCCGCTGCTAACGTCCACGGCTACGACTTTGCCAGCGGCACCGCTCCCGCCAATGCTGTCCGCAACAACGTCCGCGACGTTCTCTGGGCTCAAGCCGCCAGCCAGGACCACCCGGAGCTGCGGATCCTTAGAAAGAGCATCGCGGACGACCTGGAGATCCAGGGTTTTGCCCGTCCCACCAGAGCCTGCGTCGAGCAAGGGCAGCGCATGATACCCCCGGACACCTAAGCCATGATCTGCGGGCGAGAACTTGCGCAACACCGGCACGGGTATAAGTGTGGCCCACTCCAGAGGCTCTTTGCCGTGGAGCTGCACCACATCTAGCTTGTATTTTACTTGCGCGGCCAACACCTCTGCGAGCGGTTGATCTCTGAATACGCCGACTAGCAACGCACGTGAAGGGTGCTGGAATGAGCGTGCACCATTCTCGAAGAAGTCCTCGGCTGCTACTGACGAGGCATTGCGAGGTGCCTTCGAAGACCGCCTCGATGTGTTATGAATGACCTCCGAAATAGCCAACGCGTTTGCTTCCGTGACGCTGCGCTTTAAATTAGGTACCATAATCATCCCGATCATGTCTGCGCCGGCTTCGATAGCAGTCTTAGCGCCCTCGGGTGTTCTCGTTCCGCATATCTTCACCAGAAGCTCGGAAGTGGTGGGATGTTGCAGCGGCTCATCCGTACCACCCAACAACTCTTGGACGAAGGCAGCTGTGTTTGGCGCTCGCATGAGCGCTTCGCCTACGAGAACAGCACCGACACCGTTTTCCCGGTACGGCGCTACATCCTGAGGACCGAATATCCCACTCAAAGCGCAGATAATACTCCCTTTTGGTGCAGCTTCCATCAGTCTGCTGGTCGTATCAAGGTCAACTTCAAAGTTGGCCAAGTTACGGTTATTGACGCCGATCACTTGAGCACCCAGGCGCGAGGCAACCTTCATTTCCTCTGGCGTGTTGACTTCCACCAGTGGTTCCATGCCAAGTGATTGAGAATAATGGTATAGCTTTGTGAGAACTTCCTCGGAGAGCATCTTGACGATGAGTAGCACAGTATCCGCACCAGCTAGTCGAGCCTCCAGAATCTGATATTCTTCGAAAATGAACTCTTTTCTTAAGACAGCTGGTCTATTGGGCATGGCGTTTAGAGCTTGTCGCACTGATCTCATGTCTTCGATACTTCCTTTGAACCAATCTGGTTCGGTCAACACAGATATCACGCTGGCACCAGCAAGTGCATATTCTCGAGCTTGCGCCGGAGCACAGGCGTCCAGGGCGATTATGCCCTTCGATGGAGATGCTCTTTTGACCTCTGCGAGCAACGATAGAGCGAAAGGGGACTGTTTTAGGCGGTCCACGAATGAGATCTGTGGCGGGGCTAACCTGAGGTCGTACGCAGCCTGTAGATCTGCAGGTCTCTGTGAGGGGACTTGTTTTTGTTCGTCTACCACCACCCGTCGTCTTGCAAAAATGCGCTCCAAGATAGACCCCTTTTTATCAACACCATTCATCGCCTGGGCATGACCATCACTTTGAGGCCTTTGCGACTTCTCATTCTCCTTCCAAGTGCCACCGTGCATACGGAGAAAGTTCTTAATCATCGATCGACCTTCAGCGGTCAAAATGCTCTCAGGGTGAAACTGAACGCCTTCAATCAGATACTCCTTGTGACGGACACCCATTATGACCGTATGTTCCTTCTCTTGCCGATCTGTTTTCGCAGCCACCCATGACGAAACCTCGAGACAGTCTGGGAGTGTTGGATGCGTTCCAGCCAACGAATGGTATCTGGTGACAGGTAGATCCTGTGACAGACCCTGATAGACGCCTTTGCCGTCATGCTTTAACGGTGAAGTCTTGCCATGCAGGATCTCCCCAGTGACTTCGACTTTACCGCCGAAAACGGAGTATACGCACTGTCTGCGGAAACGTTAGCCCAAGCCCCAGGAAATCTGTACCGGAATTGTGTTCCACGTACTCGCCCATGCAAACTCCTAGGATGGGTAATTTTCCGGCGAAATGTTGGATCGCATCTTTGCTGATCCCCGAGTCATGCTCCGGGTGCCCTGGTCCTGGGCTAATGACTAGCTGTGTGGGTTTCGCTTCGATGAGCTGTTCAAGGGTGATCTCGTCATTTCGAAAGACTTTTACAGTGGCACCTTCGAGCACAAGATACTGGTATACATTCCAGGTGAAAGAATCATAGTTGTCGATCAGTATCAAATTCGAGGCATTGGTCAATGGCTCCGAGGGTTTGGGATGTTGTGGGGAATAGTCTACTAGAGTTGGGTCTGGCATAATTTAGTCCGGTAGCTGAAGTGCGAGTGGATTGGCTGTTGTGGTAGTTGTCTTTCCACCGCTCTGGAGATACATGTAGAGAGCTTCAGACATAGATTAAAAGCTGATTTAATCCCCAAAATTGCGTCCTACTTCTTGACTCACATCCGATGTCAAAGGCGGGACACAAAAAAAGTTATGGTTACGGAGGCATCTCCGCATGTGCTCCGATGCTGCGGGTTTCCGAAAAATAAATGTCATTGCTAAAGGTAGTGCGCTGCGAATTATTGTCAGTATCGATCGAACTTCGAATCGTCAATGGCGACAGCGCCTGGTAGCGATGGCCAAGCTCCGTCTGGCAATCCGAATAGAGAATCGAGCTCAACGAGAACCCAGTCCTTCTTTGGCTTTCAAAATAATTTACGGCATAGCTTCTCCATCCCGCCAGCACTAAAGGACGTGTTCGACAAGTTCCCCTTGGTCACATATGCTCCAAATCCCTTGCCTTTTCGAGCCAGTGTAGATACACGCGCAAGATCTACCAAGGACGTGCTCTACATATTCAGTACACAAGATCAGGCATCAAAGGGGGCCCCCAGCCATAACCCCCATTGTCTGAAATGGCAGACCTACCTGAAATTCGCCGGCGTCGATTTCGATATTAGCCCGTCGAACAACCACGCATCCCCGACCGGCGCCTTGCCATTTATCCTTCCATCGCGCTCAAAGACTCCAGTGGCTGGTAGTGGTCTGGAAGAATATGGCAGAGACATGGTCTCAAAGAGCAGGGCCGGCACGCGGTTGGACGATGCCTTACACCTGCGTCCTTATCATGCGTTGCTTGCTGGACCAATACGGCTGGCGTATCTGTACGCGCTATATATTCACCCGACTACATTCGATCGAATTACGAAGGCTTTATACGTTGATCCAGCATCCTCGAGCACCCTTGTTCAGAACGCACAAGCATGGCCGCTACGTATGGCAGCATTGTCGGAAATTCTCAAAGTTGAGGGTAACAATACAGCGGCCTTGATGTCTTGGACTCCTCAAATACAAGGCCGCCAGCTACTCGACAAAGCACGAACGGCTGTCGAAGCTATGAGCCTACTGCTCGGTTCTGGGTATTGGTTTTCACAAGCCAGGCCTTTCGACGAGGAAGGACCAAAGGAAACGGATGAGCTATCAGGCCGATCTCTTAGCCCGAGCCTCTTAGACGCAAGTGTCTTTGCATACACAAATACGATTCTATCGCTCCTGCACGAAGAGGAAGGTCCGGCGAGAGAGTTGTACGAGATTGTATTAAGTCACGAAAATCTAGTCGCCCACCGATACAGGATTCTACGCAGATATTACCCTTGAGCTTCTATCATTGGACCATTTGGGCTTGCAATATCCCACGCGTTGGATAGCAAAAGGCTAGCAGCTATGTGAGTCGAGCTGCTCCTTTCAGTCCTGTCACGTAAGGAAGAGTGCGTACACGATGCCCGCTGGAGTCATTCTTTCACCACCTTGGTTCCGACCCAAATCGCCTCTTCACACTCTGATTGAACGCCAGACGCTATCACATGCGAATACTCGGTTATCGGTAAAGGGAACTCCGCTGAAGCACATCCAGACCCCTCGAGCCTGACATTTAATCGCTGTGCTTGATATTCCAGCTCGTTGGCAATCTGGGCTAAGCTCATGAGTGCTGCAAAATTGGACATCTCGGCCCACCAGAGACATACTTTACCACTAGACGTGACGGGAGAGCCAGATGTGTGAAGACCAATGCGAGGGATTTGTACGATCCCTCTCGGTTGGCTGAACGCTCGGGATTTCCCGGCCAATGCTCTGGCCCGTCTGATAGGCGCTCAGATTGTTCCAACACCTCCGGGCCGAACTCGATCGAGGTGCGCACTCGGACTTTAAACCGCCTCCTGTGTGCACTGAAGGAGATGGCTTTCATCGGCTGGCTATGACGACTGCGTCGAGCGGAAAGGCTAAAGGACTGTCTTGTAGCTGCACAAGCTTGAGAGACCTCGGTCTGGTCAAGGCAGAGCAACTCATCGGCGGCGAACGGATTTGAGGACATTCATAGATGGCAGCAAAGCTTTAGAAAACGATAATCGCTTTGAACGGTAGAGCGGTTCGGTGAAGTCGGTACGAGGTACCTTGCAATATCTATATGCCTGTTGTAACCCGACTTGAACAGCCCATGCTGTCGTTTTCTTTGTGTCCTTTGCTGGCTGCATGAAATCGCCTGCAGAAACCATGATACGGAAATCCGGAAAGTGATAAGCACCACCCGTTCGCTTCAAAGGCGCTTCCCCGTTCGCATCATCTATCACTTGCACCAGCGCCGAGAGCAGGCTCGAGAAGGGTCGAAACACTGGTGCTCTAAGGGCATGCGACTGCGGCCGGAGTATTAACTGCGTGTAGAGAAAAACCGAAATGCGCCATTATGCTATGCAGACGAGCCGCTCTTCTGTTTATGAGCTCGTGGGGAGGAGGAAGGTATCTTTGGGGATGATCCTGCGATCACGTCGTTTCTAGCCGGGCAAGCCAATTGATGATCTAGTAAAATTTGCATATCAGCCGAGGTTCGTCATGCGCCAGCTTGGCTCAAGCAGCCAATGTTTTCGTTGACCAGCACTGAGACTTACAATCATTGCTTGCACGAGCAGCACTCTCGACCCGTATTGACTCCCATCGTAGCTGTTGGCCTGTAACGTCATGTTGTACATGTTCAGCACGTCGACCGCCCGACCCCAAGCCTGGTTCGACATTTCGTTGGTGTAATGCCACATTGCGTTATTGCCCTCCTGCAAAATCTGCGCCGGGGGTTTGAGATGTCCTGCGGCGCCTGGACCGAGCCACAAGAACGGAGTATTTCTCCCAGAATTGTCCGCAATAGTCAACCATTCGTCCATACTATCGACCGCGGGGTCCCATTGAAATTTGCTCCCGAGACCTAGGGAGTGAATCACTGCCACGGGCTTCCATGAGTGCGGATCAAGATCCAGCAGGTCGCTGAACCTTTGCGTGTGGTCTTGTCGCGCCGGCGAGCCTTGTACTGGTAGGTAGAAATGGGGAATCCGGTTGCATGCGTATGGGGCTCGATGGAAGGCGCTTTCCATATCATGCATGGCCACATCGCTATTCTGAGTGACGAAGAACTGGAAGCAATGGGAGTTGATGAATTGTCTCTCGCATCGGCATTGATCGCGGTCCTTTTCAGACATGCGCCACTGCTGCATGGCACCCAATGTGAGGTCTTGCCGCAAGAGCATATTGAAGGCCGCATATATCCGTTGCACCATGTCATCGCCGACAAATACCACTCCGTCGAATCTATCGAGAATCATGCAAATTTCGAAGGTGTTGTACCATTTGAAATGACAGCCGCGAGGTGTGAAAGGCATATCGAATCCATGTCGGCCGCCGTAGCTTGCGGCTTGGAGGAGATGCGCTCGATCTTGGCAATACGGAAACTCTTTCTTGCCTTGCAAGGTCTTGTGGTTAGGGGGAACGTAGATTTCTGTTGAAGGCAGCCTGCAGTCAAGCCCGCCTTCAAAATCCACGAAATGACTGTTGTAGAATGAAAAGATCAGTGCTGAACCTCTTTCAAAGTTTCAGAAGAGGTGCTCTACTTTTTGTTGACAAAACCCTCTGCAATGACTTTGTCTTGATACTGCGAGCCCACTCCATAGACCCTCTGGACGATGAACACTGCGACAATGACCGCGACGACCACGACCACTAGCTGTATTGAACGACTCGCATCCCCGGTTTTTCGTCTTGAAGAGCCTCGCCACGTTGGTGATTGGCCTCTTGGCGAGCTGTCATCGCTACTGTACGCATCTGCTGAGCTGTCGCCGCGCCGAAAGGGAAAGGACATGTTTGGAGGGGCAGCGCGACGGCGAACGTCGGTTGCCAGCTTAGTCTAATAGGGCGATGGCATTGAAAAAGTCTTGAATGTGTCTGTCGGGAATCCGTGGACCAGTAACAGTGAAACTAAATCTGAATGTATGTCGTCAAGCGCAGAACAATATTTCGACGTTGCACGCTACCAAGTCTAATCGGACAGCGTAATAGAAAAAGACTTTGGCCGAAAATGGCCTAGAGCGCAGATCAGCTTGTCTGCAGTATCGACGTCGCACACTGGGCACGTCTGGAGCAGCGCATCGTCAAAGGTTGGATCGAAAACATTGGCCTAGTAACAAGCACATGACGAACCACACGACCACCGGACACAAGCTCACGGCATTCCGGTCATAGAAGCAAGAGACGAGCAGGTATTAGATAGTGACCTTACTAGCCATGGAGGGAACAAAGTAAGTTGAGTACTCAGCTATGGAAGCCAATGAACGGGCTGATCAGTCAGCGAGCCTCGGCCTCGAGTCAAGATCTTCAGAAATCACGTGCCGTCTGTCGCGTACACATCACGTGAAAAGACATCATCACGTGCTTGAGTTGTGTATCACGTGCTAGAGCATGATCACGTGTCAAAGTTACAACACGTTTCGCGATATGCGCAGCCAAGCGTCCCTCCAAGGGAAGAAGCTTCCATGGCCAGAATTCAAACGGGCGCGGTTGCCCCCGGCAGAAGTTCCCGTCTTATACAGAATTGGGCGAATCTAAATCGATCGATAACAGCCTTTGGGGAAAAAGCTTCTGGGAAATCCCGTCTCGCCCGTGAAGCGGCCCAAAGACTAAAGAAAGTGTATTGGCCAACGCAGGTTGTGCGGCTGGCTGCCCTAACAAACAGGCCCTTCCCAATTCAACCTTCTCCTTCATCCCGCAGCCGGCGTAGCAGAATGTTGGCCAGTCTCTCCCTCACAGTGCCGCCTTGACGCTTCCCGACAGAATGGAAATAGATACGAAGAACCTTCGCGTTGTTCGTATACCAGGAAACTTTACTCGAAATTCTCTTCGTAGAGAGCGAGCGAAATCTGGAAAATGCCAGTCAAGAGACGTGTGAGAGCATATTTAGAAGTTTATTGCATGGCAATTGCACGGCAATCGCATAGCAAAACGAACAAAACGTGCTCCTCGCTCGCGCACGTGTTACTTTATTCGTTTCATTCGTGATTTTACCGACCGAACGACAACCGTGGTTCCAAGTGCCGGACCCGTGGTCCCCTTTCTAATTGATCTTGTTTGTTGTTTGTTTGAACCTCGATACGACGTACGGGGGAGTTAACCTGGATCCTCTTCCTGCTGCTATGCCTCCGGATACGGCTCTCTAACCAGTGGTATCTGTTTGTGTCTGTGCGGTTTGTTTGCGATCTCGGCCCCCGAATGGCGGGTTCCTGGCGGCAGAAACGGCAACGTCCATCCGGGGAAATGAAGGCGCAGCCCGTCCCATCAGAGGTTGTCGGCCTCCCGCCCGCCCGTTGGAAAAGTGAGCAGGGATCGACTTGCAGACTTTGTGAAAGCATGCAGAAGATTGCAGCGCCGCCGTTCGCAGTGCTGGAACAGCATTCATGACTGACCAGTTGTCCCGACCCTCCATGCGTCCTTCTGCAGGGCTTGCTTTTCTTTTCCTTTTTTCCCCTTCTTGCAATAGCATAGTGCCTCTTTATTCGTGTGCTAGCCTGATCGTGCATTCATTCTTGGAAGAGGCTATCGAATGCTAAACTTGATTGGATCTCTCGATTCAAAGTCACTTTCTCCCCACGTCTCGAATTTTTCCCTGCCCCTCAGAGGAGCCCTTAACTTGATCGTCCAGCTAGGTCACTGTACAAACCAGGCGGCCCAGAGATGGCTCTCCACTAGCTCAACGTGATCATCCTTTCTTGCATACATCGGATCAGCCCAAATGCCTAGGTCCCTTGTTCCGACCATTCAAGCTTTGGCCACCACCGCAACCCGAGTCGCATAGTGAGCTATAGCTGAAACCAGTCTGTCGCAGCTGTCCTTGGACACCTGTCACTTGTCTTCTCACATCCAATACGGAAGAGGGTTTTGACGCCGTGTCGGACAAGACCCGTGGTGCGTGTGTATGATACACGAGACACCATAGTGGGCTCTTTTCCGCGCGCTGTGTCCGTCTCATGTCTGAACAAACACCCAATTCTCAGAGCGACGCCATAGATTTCGCCAGAAGAGAGTCTCTGGCTAAAAGACGAGGCAGATCTCCCGCTCATTTGAACGGAGACGTCTACCCGTTGCCATTGCAAACCAGCTTGGCAGTGCGCCCCGCTCTGAAGCGAAATGCTGATTCCGCTCCCTTGGTCTCACGAACCTCTCGAATAAGGCCGCAGTGGCGAAACTCCGCTGCACTAGCCCCAAACCGACCTTTGGATCATCGAATCGTTCGAGACTCCATTCTCCACGACGAATTTTTCAGAGCTTACCGTACACCAAAGACGGAGCAGATCACGAAAGACCTGCAACTGATCTTCATTCAAGAAGAACGCGATATCGACCTCTGCACGCCCATCAAGCGCCGTCCCCAGCCCAAGGGACTGGTGGATGAGGAAAGGCTCGGTCCTCTGGGTTGGAGGCGTAGGGCCAGGGACGCCGAGGAAGACGCGATACCATCAAAGCGAGCCAGTTCGCGCCACGGCCGCACCATATCAGACCACGCGCTCGTGCAGCAACAGACCGCACAATCAAGGTCGAGAAGCAGACACGAAGCGAAGTCGCAGTCACGCTCACCCATCCACCGACGATCTGCCTCCTTACCCCGGGACAACCCTCCTCTACCGACCATGGCCCCGAAGGCCAGCGTTGAGGGTAAGTCGCCCGTACCGCGGCACAGTCTCGCCGCCACATCCCGTTTCGAGAGCCTCGTGAGCTCAACGAAACCTCCCACATCATTCTACTACGCGGACAGCGGACACAGCGATAGCGAGTTTCAGGATTCTTCAAATGATACCCCAAGCCCTGGGCAGGCCCCAGGGTCGACTGATAAAAATTCAATTAAACCCGTTGGTTGGTTTCTCAAGGACTTGATCCACAAATTTTTGACTCCATCGGACAGAGTCGACAATGAGCACTTTGTCAAAGACTTCTTGACCTTCTACCGATTTTTCCTTACCCCTTCCGAGCTACTCCAGTCAACAATCCAGCATGCTGAGTCCTGGCAGGCCTATCCTGTCGGCTCTGAGCAGGTTCGCATCAAGGCCGTCCAAGACACGCTGGCGCTGATTAATGAGTGGATCGAACTCTTTCCCGGTGATCTGGCACATCCCATCAGCCAGAACATGTTGACAACATTCCTTGAATACCTACCGCAACACGACGACTACATAGCCGCAATCTCAAAACTCAAGATGGCACTGGACTTTGCTTCGGTTGATGACGACACGCGCTGGATCAACGCGGATACCCAATTGCAGTCGCGGCCGGCATCTGATGTCAGTAGCTTCCGGCCAGATACCGCCCAGACATGCTCAACTGCAGCTTCCACATCATTCTCCAGTCAGACCAGCTCAAACAGCCTATCACGTACCGCAAGCACCTGCCCAACCGAACTCGATTCCCGCCTCACATATCCCGGTGACAACTCTCAAACATCCAGCTCAATCAGCAGCGCTCCAGCCAATATCGACGTTTTCCTGTTTGCAGATCCTTCCCGAAATCTGGGCCCTGCCCAACGACAAGCGTCCTTTCTTCTCCCGCGACCTATCACCCCCTTGACTAAGTTGCACTGGAGGGCATTGATGTTCCAGACAGACGAAGCCGTGGCGACTGAGCTCACGAGGATGGAATGGATCAAGTTCAGCGCGATCAAACCTCGAGATCTCATCAGGCACGTCACAACCCGGAAGAACACTAGGCTAAGATTTCCTTCGCTGAAGAACGTCGTTCGTATCGTTGACAATTTCAACCACGTGTCTTCCTGGGCAACGAACATGATCCTCGTTCGTGACAAGCCCAAGCATCGCGCGCAAATGATGGAAAAACTTATGCGAGTCGCACGGAAATTGCGGGAACTGAATAACTACAACGGACTTGGCGCGCTTGTCGCAGGCATCACAGCAACTCCGATACATCGACTAAGGGCAACTCGAGAGCTGATAGATCCGATGATCGAGAAAGACTTTCTCAAATTACAAACGCTCATGTCGACTCAACGAGCTCACGCACCGTATCGGCTCGCTTGGGAAAATACGAGAACAGCTCGCATCCCATATCTTCCTGTGCTGATGCGCGACCTCGTGATCACGGAGGCTGGCAACGAAACGTTCCTGCAAGATCCTGCGATTGCAGCAGCAGCAGCAGCAGCAGCAGCAGCGACAACGCCATCGAGCCCGCCAAAGAAGCGAGGCGAATCAAGCGAGACAGATGGCGAGACCTCTTCGGACGAGAAAGAAGCATCGCAGCCATCACGCATCAATTGGAAAAAATTCGAGATGCTGGGAGAAGTGCTGAGGGGCGTGGAAGCGGCACAGGCGACCTCATACGCGGATGTGACGCCCAATGAGGAGATCAAAAAGCTTGTGCTGGAGATGATCCTCATGCCGGACGACAACAGCTTGTACGAACGCAGCGCGGCGGTAGAACCTCCGCATTCCGCGATGGGCAGCGAAGGTGCCATGAGACGCAAGTTCACGTCGCTGGCACGTTATCTTGATTGATTGAGTACATTTAAGTCAATTGCGTTGGCATCACTTGGTTCTGGTCGTGGTCTTGACAGTCTCGGTATTTGTGACGATCCTGCATGAACTACTGAACGGCCGCACTCTTTTGGAGACACAGTATCTATAGTAATAATATCGATGCAAGCGTCTATCAAAGCTGCATCTCCGCATGGTTCCAGCTTTTCAGGCTTCATTCTGATTCCACATGAACTATGCTCACTCGGTTCTGTGATGCAGTATGACGGGTGGGCTCGCGTGCACGTGTGCGTAGGGGCGTCCGTGTGTGGGGGCCTGGAAAGCCCTGTCCTGCGTCTTCCCTGAATATGCATCCAATATCCGTCACTCGGCAATAACCCTGGGGCAGCTGACACCTGCAGGTGCCCCCGAGACCCTGCAGACACTGCTCTCAAGACATGTACCGGTGACAAACAGCGGGGGCTTCGGGCAACCATTGCGAACGAAGAGACAGGGCACCTTGATCTCGATCTTTGAACATCCTTGGCCTTGCGCACGCCCGTCTTCGATACCTAACTGGGTAGCGACCATGATTGTGCGCTGATCGGAGGGTGGCCTTTTTCCACCAAAGCGGTGAAGACGTGCCGCAGTGTCTGACTGCGTATCGGAACCTGGCCCCAACGCCAGTGCGGCATGCCTGTAACAGCGGCACCCTTCAGACCGTGGAGACACCCTTCTCGATCCGTGGATCTCGCTAATAACTATGCAGGCTTTGAGGAACGAGGCAGCCTTTCGCGCTCAAACCATCGATCCCAAAATCTGAACCCCAGTTCGCATGACAGTCTATATTTACCACAGAACCCGAATTTCAGGATCAGGCAGATCAGCAACAGAATCATTTTTCTTACGGTCCACAAGGGAAACGGGCCGCTCCCCGACACAGTCTTAGGGAAGGAGGGAGAGGGGGGTTAACGGCCCTTTGGGGACCGTGGCCCATTGATGAACTATCACCTGCCGCAACCGGCTCACCTGGCGAGATCCTCTCTGTTGTTACACATGATTCTCCGCCTAACGCCGTGGAATGTAACGGGTGCTAAATACCTCTGTGACTTTTGCTGCAAGCTTTCAATCGGGTTGCTGCTGTCGAGATTATCCTGGGGATCATCGTTATCAGCTAAACTCAGAATTGATCCGTGAATTTTGACGACCACTTGCAGATATCCTCGGTTGAGCGTTTGCTGGAAAAACTTCCAACATCTCGTGCGCCGCCGAAACAATCTGAACTAGACAGGACATGATTAGCGTTGCGCATCTCTTATGAGCTGGCATTACGTTATCAGCTTCACGGGACAATGGCGCAGCGCTGTCCAATCACATCTGTGACAAGAATAGCCTCACGTGGGCGAGGACGGCCTGGCTCATCATCAGGCATGATTTTAGAAGCAGCGTGGCCGCCGCACGTGAAGATCGCTCATCGGCCGTTCGTTGCAAATGTTGCCAGCGCCAAAAGTCAGATCCACGAAATACGCCTCCATACTTCCTACAAAGCTTCTGACGGCGCCAATCATCAGCTGCCAGTAGATGATCCCGGCTAATCCCATGCCTCGAGTGGCAAACCACATAAATTATGCTGGAGCAGCCTCCATAAATTTAGCTTCGCAGTCTGGCCAGCGTGGCTGCCACGAGTTAACCGGTCTACTCTGGATCTCCAGAGGCTTGCAGAGCGCAAATCCGGCAATTGTGTATTTCTCGAATCCCATGACAGATGATGTATGCGAGGTCAGCCTTTTTCCATATTCGATAAGCGAAAGGCGATGCATTGTCTCTGGACCATCACGGTTTCGCAGAACATTATCGCAGCCGGCAGGGTGGGTGATCGTCATTGAATTTGCATCATACCCCAAACATAGCCTGCCGATCTGTGACAAGATCTATGGAAAATCAGTCAACCCGGTCAGGTGTACCGAGCACTGCGTATGCACCGAACGGTCCGTGTAATTAGCCCAAATTAACGCCCTGCTTGTGAGCTCCGCCTTGCATCTCCATTGTATTATTAGTCGTTGTCCGGTCCGCACGCACGAGTGGGTGTGATTCCGCCACGCCCTTTCCAATTCTGGATTAGAATAAAGTGACCGAGTAACGGCCACAAGTGTCCCATAAATCATGTTCCCTGCGCCTGCTTAACTTGTACTGAGGAACACCGTGAAGGACAATAACACTGAGCTTCCGCAAACAACCTGTTTCCTCGCGTTGACAAAGAATATGGCTTATGGTTCTGAGTAGTGTAAATGTGGCAAGTCCCTCAAGACAGCCGGCTGGTGAAACGACAAACATGCTGGTCCAAGTGTCAAAGATTGGGTTATATGAGAGGCAACGGAAGCACGACTGGATACCAAGCTATCGCGGAATTTGCAGGCGCTGCGTGTAATTACGACAGAGGTGTCATTATGTTGCTTGCTGGCGTGCCGAATCTCATTGCCGCAGACGCAGAGCCTCTGCATCTCAGACCCCCTTTACTATCGATTTAGAAGCACCGCTTCTTACCAGAAGGACACAACTGACATTATTACCTCATTTTGCCCCCGGCCCGCCCATACCACCTGTGACATTGCGCTGCCCATTCCCCCCCTGCCCCGCCGCTCTCGCGCTCGTTCGCTCACTCCCAGTCACTCGTACACTGTGTACTTGCCCTACTGCTTGCATCAATCTCGCTCGTGCCGAGCCGGACATAGCTTATTATTCGAATAACAATTTGGCGTCGATTTGGGCGGTCTTTACACCGGTCATCTTCCACACCCATACCACTAACCGCTCCATTCTACACCCCCCGTTGCTTGCCACGCTGTCGCTGTAGGTTTAGCCGCTGGTTACTGCCGCCGCTGCTGCTGCTGCTGCTGCTACTCCACGCTGCTGCTGCTATCGCTGTTGCTGCTGCTACCAGTACTGCTGCTACTGTTGCCGCTGATTCCTCAATCAAGGCCAATTTCGGGGTCATTGCTGTGACAAGAGCTAATCGACTTCCTTTTCCGCTCGAATATTCAGGCCCCTAGACTCGACCGAGATTTCCCAAGACTCATTCCCTTCCCTGACCTTCACCATCCTGCCACCATACAAGCACTTTTGCTGAATCAGCAGAGATCGGCCTTGCGAGCGCCTGACTCGGCCGCTTACTGCCTTCCTCGTCACGCAAAACAGCCACCTCTCCAACCCTCCTGTCTCATCTTTTCAAGTCTTCACGAGCCGTTCAGATCCCCTAAAGGTACGTTCCGCTACTTGACATTAAGTTACTCTTTCATATTACCTGTAGCACTCTTTCTCTCTCTCAGCAAAACCATTCGCAAAGCTTTGTCTTCCCTTAACGCCGCCGACCGCAACGACACGTCAACGGCGATACAACTTTTCCCCCCCTTCCAACTCCCCCAAGAATAGTGACGGCATTTCTGTTCATCCTCCATCATCATTATATTTCCAAACCCCGTTCCATTATATTTCCGGCAGCTTCGAAGCAGATAGAAGCGAAGCAGATTACTGACCCATTCTCAAAAGATCACAGTCCTTACTTCTCTTCGCGCATCGATTAACACATTACCCGAAAGTCGAGAGAGCCTTTGTCGCTCTCTCCGTCACATCAGTCACTATGTGTCTCGGAGGCAAGGCCAACCCTGAGAATGATGAAGGAGCGCGCCGGAATGAGGAGATCGAGAAACAACTCAAGGCTGACAAGAAGAGGATCGCTCGTGAGGTCAAGATCTTGCTGCTGGGTGAGCGGATCTCTTTACCCTCTCCCGCGATCTTTATGCTAATATTCACGCGACTGCAGGTGCTGGTGAGAGCGGAAAATCGACCATTCTGAAGCAAATGCGTATGCTCTACGCTGATGGCTTCGATCATCGCGAGCGCAAACAGTGGCGCTGCATCATCTTCACCAATCTTGTCCATGCCTTCCAAGTGATCCTGAGCGCCATGGAAGAACAACAAACGAGCTTTTCGAATGAGAAGAACAACGTGAGTTTTGAGTATTACGGCCGATTCTTACCGACGAACTTGACTCATGACGGGCTATATTGTAGGACTATGTTGCCCTCATCGGTTCCGACCCCGAGATCTCCCCCTCCGAACCGTTCCCATCCGACTGCCTCCAAGCTTTCTCTGACCTTTGGGCGGACAGTGGCGTTCAGCAGGCGATCGAGCGTGGCAACGAGTACGCTCTTCACGACAATCTCACCTACTACTTCCAAGATATCACTCGCCTCTTCGACAAGAATTACATGCCGACAGACCAAGACATCCTGCGTGCTCGTCTTAAGACAACGGGCATCAGCGAAACGACTTTCGACCTCGGCCAGCTGACCTACAAGATGTTCGATGTCGGTGGCCAGCGTTCCGAGCGTAAGAAGTGGATCCACGTCTTCGACAACGTTCAAGTTGTCTTGTTTTTAGCTGCAATCAGTGGTTACGATCAAGTGCTTGTTGAGGATCGCAATGGAGTACGTGCACCCTTTCTTGTTATAATTCTCTGCCACTGACATATTCCGCAGAACCAAATGCGCGAGGCCTTTGGTCTATTCGAAGCCATCGCCAACTCTCGCTGGTTTGAGCGATCTGCGATTATCCTCTTCCTGAACAAGATCGATCTGTTCCGCGAAAAGGTCGAGACTGATGCCGCACCCATCAAGAAATTCTTCCCCGAATTCGATGGCCCACCCCGTGATGTCCGTGCCGGTTCCGAGTACTTTGCAGCCACTTTCCGCTCTCTAGTCAAGCAGCCCGGCAAGGAGACGTACGTTCACTTTACCAATGCTACCGACACTGATCTTCTTAAGAAGACCATGACCTCGGTCCAGGATATGATCATTCAACGGAATCTCAACAGTCTCATCTTGTAGACTGCCTCAGACCATCCAGGGCAAGCAACGTACCCACATGATGTCGCAAACTGCAGCATTGTTAATCAAACCATCTGGCGAACTGTCACCCAACACAACCTTGAACTTTTGTTGCTCGTATGGCTCCGTGTCGTCACTCTTCATATTTGCCCAATCCACCTCCCCCCCAACACACATACGCGCTTCCAGCTTTTTTGCGACACGAAACTGGAGACGTTCATATTTGGCCGCGTTCACCTCTTAGCCAGTGGGTTTCTGAAAGCAGCCGCTACGTCGATCAACACATGCAGGCTCTGCCTGCGTGCTTGGCTACGAATTCTTGAGATATACATGTACTTTTCTTTTCAGTTGACATTCAAAAAAAACAGCTTCAGGAATGTTGGTCGGGTTGAGTTTGGTGTGCCGAAGCAGATCCGCCGTGGAGATGAGCAACGCCATTCGAGAATCAGCTCAATCTTGTCTCTTGCCAGTCGCGCCTCCGCTGCTGGCACTTCAGGTCGACCAGGATCAACGCAGGGGTCCTGACGCCTCCTGTCATGGGTATACAGATTCACCAACCTTCAGACTGCGACGGCTATCGACAAAATGCGAAGGAGAGGCATTTGCTTGACCGGAGTTTCGTGGGACGAACAGTGCAAGCCCATGCAGGAGTTGTACGATGCTTTCTTTCACTATTACATACCGAACGTTCAACGTAATTTCACGAAGACTCAATGGAACTTTCTTAAAACTTGATTTTCTTTTGGGTTGTGGGTTCAAATGCTGGTGATTCGGTGATGTTCATGATGACAGAGGAATGTAATTCAAAGTCATGTGATTGTGGCCGCCGATAGTTTGAGTAGTCAAGTGTATATATCCGCCTCCGTACAATATGGCGCCAGTCCGGGCGGGCGACCAGCAACCGCCATGCTTTGAAGCTCAACCAGATCACCGCTCCCATCAACCACTATCTCTCCGAGGCACTGGTCAATTTCGGTCACGCACGAGGTTCTACCTTCCGGATCTATACATCGTAACCTGCATCTATGCATACTTGTATAGCCGCGTTTTAGGAAAATCGCATTTTCCTCCCGTAATGTTCAACAGGTCACTCGGTCGAGCTGTTCGCTCGTCCGGGCCCGGCCATCTAATAGCAGGCTCTTCGCATGGGCCAGCATCCTGCAAGGTCTCCTGGGTTGCGGGTAGTGCCAATGCATCGCAAGTGCTTTGCCCGTCAGTAGACCGAAGTGTGTCGCGTCATTCCAGACGGAACTCGTCCTCGTCTTCGTCATCGTCGCCTCCGAAATCCTCATCATCCACGGCCACACCACCTAACACGTCGTCTTCACAATCTTCTTCTGCCGAAAAGATTCAACAGAATACGCCAACGTCCGCGTCGGTGCAAGAGACCTCGCATAGAGTTGATGGGAAGTCTGTTGGGGGGGACGGCGAGGCGTCAAAGGAATCCAAGGCCAACTCGGTGTCCAGCAGCAATAGCAGCAGCAGCAGCAGCAGACGAAGAACAAGGCAAACTGGGCAAGTATCTATGGAATCATCTTACTCGAGAGAACGAACACCGCCGTCGAGTGCGAAAAGCAGAACGATAGCGCAGGATGATCAAGTCATTGACATGTTCTCGGGTGCTCCAGCCGTCCCGTCTACCGAGCATCTCCAAAATTCCCGTAAGTGAGAATATCATCTTGTATACGATTTCGAGACACATTGCTCACCACTGAGATGACGGCTCAGATGTCCATCTCTGTTCTCTGTTCGCACTTCATCGACCAATCTCCGCTCATCCCGCAGTGCCATTTCCTCCGTCCGTTTCATCCTCGAAATTCAATGCGATTTTCGATTCCGCCTCTACGAAATCGTCTAATAAGCCAACAGACGTCATTTACACGCTAAATACAGCAATCAAAGCTCTCGAAGTGGGGGACGGAAGCTCTGGAGTACAAGTCACGGACGCCAATGGCGTGACGCACCTCGACGGTGCCCCGTCGCAATCACTGAACGACATCTTCCAGGCCTACAAGCCCTTTCACAAACCACCTCCTCCGATCCCGCTCGATGGCTCGCGGCAGACAAGTACAGCAGCGGAACGAGCGCTGCAAATCAAGCGGACCTCGGAAGCCCGACAGCCCCAGAAGCATAAACGTGAGAAGCGAACATTCACCGCACGATTGGATATAGATGTCCACTCATCCTCAACCGACGCCGAGGGCAAGTCTCGTTATTCAGCATATATTGCCGACTTCAAGGAGACATCACCGGCGACGCGGCAAACCGACAGCAAAGTTGTATTGGTAGACGAGGGAGACATGCCGCTGGACATGCTGATCCCGGCCGATGGCAGCTTCGTGCCGGAGAAAGCTGGAACTGTGGACGGTGCGCGCGCCCACCGACTGAAACTGCAGCGGCAGCAATGGGCAAAGGACCGGGCGGCTTCCGTGCCGATGATGCAGTTGATCAGCGTCAAGCGGCAGCGTAAGCTCAAGATGAAGAAGCACAAGTACAAGAAGTTGATGAAACGGCAGCGCAACGTGCGCCGCCGTGTCGGTCGACTGTGATCACGCTTGTGCTTCCCATATTTGTCGCTCCGCTGGCGTTCAACAGTTATCGGCTGTGCCGAATGCAACGAGGGGCTCCAAACTTCGTTGATCGAGCATTGCATGGCTGCAGTAATACACGCAACTACTAAGCTCACCGCCGTCGTTATTGGCCACCACTGCTGCTGCTGCGGTAGCGTCGCGTCATAGAGAAAACCATTAAATCCCATTTAGTACTCAAAAATTCGGTGCAGCCTCTTCTCCTCCCTGACAGCTCCTTCTGCTTCTGCTTCGTGCCGCCAAAATAACCGTCTAGCTTAGCACTCCACCCACCTTACGATTCAAACTGAAAGGAATGCGTCGTCGTCATGCTCGCCGTGCTTGCGGTGGCAGGTCTAGGTTAAGTTCCCGCCGTGGAACTCCGCACAGCCTGACTCGGCGACGTTGACCTCGTAGGCACAGAGATTCACAGCAAAGAGCCAGCGTCTGCAGGAGCACACAATTCAAGCCTGGCGGTGCATCTGGAAGTCGACGGCCGCTCCTGCGCGATCCTCTGGCCGTGCCTGACTGCATCTCATGCCCGCTTGCAGAGCGCCGCGGCCGACGCCAAGAGGCTCTGTTTTGACGACAGTCTGTCAGACCGCGAGGACCCAGCACGGATGCATGGCGGAGGTTTGGGCGCGCTGGAGGACAGCGGCGCTGCGGGTGGATGCCGTATGCTCGACGTGAAAAAAAGGGGGCACGACGAAAGCACACGACGGCACGTACGGGACTGAAGCACGGCTCTATAGATTCAGCAGCCGAGAGTGGTGGCGGATGCTATCCCCAAGGCTCAAGGCTCAAGGCTCCAGGGTCCAGGCTTGAAAGCACTCATCACTCTGGTGGCCGCGAGAACACCCGAGAGAGCGCCTCGGTCGGTGGTTGACACGGTCACTTCTTTCCCACTCAGTATACTATTTGGCTAGATAGAACCGAATCCGCCAGGTGATATGGCGATTGGTGCGCTATGCAACAACACACTTGATCGGTGATTGTGCCTATCGCTGACCTCCAAAGGCTGAGCTTGTCCTTGTTCTCCTTTTGATGCATCCCGCATGATCACGCGGGCATGCGCGGGCAGATCGCCAATTTAAGCTGCGTCTGAGTCTCCCCTTGGTCTTGCATACAATGCTCGAAGCTCGCGGCCGCACCGCGCCGCACCGCACCGCACCGCCAGCTCGAGACCACGCCTGCCAAGGTTATTCGTCGGTCCGGCGCGCTCTTCCACGGGCGTGCTCCTGACGCGCCGACTGCACGCTTGGCCCGCCCGCCTGCCAGCCACAGAGGCCGCGCGACATTCATTTCCGCGTCGCAGGCGATCGGCCGCCGTCGAGCGTCGCGCGCGGCCTGGGCGCGGCTCGACGATCGCGCTGGGCGGGCCAAGCCGCGACTGCACGCCATGTGTGAGGGCCTTTCTCAATAGTCTTGAATTACTACGTAAAAGGACTGACTTCTGAAGGAAGAGAAGAAGTCTCTAGGTTATCACAAGATTGAAAGAAAGAAATGGTGGGAACCAGGTGAGGAAGGAGCCCCTATAGAGGTCATGTGCCAATGACGTGTGTTCTTGCCTTTTGAGTCCCGAGTCCTGACACCATGCCAGCGTATGCGGCTCCGTGGGGTGGGCGCGCGTGGGTGGGGTGGGCGGTGCTGCCTGAGCTGGGGTGCGGTGGGCGCGGAGGGCGCGGCGGCGAAAGAGTCGCAGCGCGCACGCAGACAGCTGGGGTGCGGCTCGTCTATAATGATTGGCGGCGAATCGAGTTTGCATGTCGAGGTGACAGCGGGAGGACAGAGTGGGCTTCGAGGCCAAGGGCTGACCGGAGAAACAAGGGAAAAAAGCTTAGCTGTGGCAAAAAAGCGCGAGCTGTGCTGATGCGATGTGATATTGACCGACCTATCCTATCTTACAACTATGCGGCACGGCTATCCGGCTATACACGTCCATTAATGATCGATGATTATCAATGCGATGAGAAGATGCAAATGACTCGCGACAGGCATGCTCGAGCGGCTCTACTTGTTTGGGTGCTCCGTCCATCCCGCTTCGGCTTCGCTCAGTTCAAGGTCAACGGCGGCGGCACCGCCAATGAGGGTCTGATTGGTCGACGACTCCAAGGAAGCCTCTGTTCGTAGGCTCATCGAATCACCCATGTGCCGCCACGACTTTGGAATCATCTTGGTCTGTGCCCTCTCCACGTTCGCCATGATGTCTTCAACTTCTTGCCGGACTTGCGTCGGGACGGCTCGGGTGTAGAAGAAGCTGAGCAAAGGCCGCATCGTGACGAGGCAGATTGCTATCAAATACATGGATGGCTCCAGGACCGACATGCCTTGCAACCATACGGAAGCCCCTTGAACATGAGTCAGAATATCACATGCTCGTCGAAAAGGGTATCGGGGGGGGGGCGGGGGTAGACTCACAAGTTGGATCAGCAAAGGCTGCATCTTGAAAGAACAAAATGATGCGAATAATGCATGCGACAAGGCCCCTGTGCCAGGACGGCGTGTTAACTCTCGTGTTGTGCTTTGAGATCACCAAAGGAACGTCTTACAAGTTTCCGCAGAGTAAGGTCAGCATGAGACCGAGCTTCTTCCCAGTTGAGCCCTGAACGCTCCACGCGCAGATCAGGGAGAGGGCCAAGATGCCTACGTCTATCGCTGCTGACGGAGGACTGACAGATTGGAAGTAAGCCTCCACGTTGATGCAGGTAGCACCTTTGATGGTCTTGTCCCAAGACGCCGCGGGAGGAATGCACTGGAGGATGCCCGTCAACGTGAAGGCAATCCAGTAAAGTACAACGAGGAGTTCGAGTACGTAGATGGCGATGATGTAGGACCGTTGAGTGAAGATTCGCTGGAGTAGCGTCAACATGGATAGTTTGGCCGCCGTGATGGCTAAGAAGTAGGTCAACTCCAGGAACCAAGTGATCTCAGCCCATGGAACGAGAATATTTGGATCCATTGCCAGCGCATCTTGGATGTGGTAGCCCACATCTGCGTATATGACTTCGCCTATTCATACGTGAGAGATTGTCAGCCGCGGCTGGAGCCAGGAGACAGACTACGGTGGGTAGAGTTCTTACAGAATCCGATTGCACACAATCCAATGTTGGCTGCATAAGATATGATTGCAAATGTATCATCAGCTCCCCATTTCGCGCGAGAGACAACGAAGCGGCTCGCGAAACGACAGCAAATGAAGACGGTGTTGAGCACCGTACAAGCCACGCTTATGGCAAAAAGAGCGTTCCCGGAGTAGGGAACGTTAGGCATGGTGTATCGTTTGCCAGAAAGTATTCAATGGGTCAGGATTGGGTCACATATCCAATGGAGCAGCTCTTCGACGGCCGAGAAATATATCTTGGCACAAGCCCAGCCATTGACAGCATACGGGCTGAAAACATGATAGTGATCATCAGTTTGATTGTCCCCAGACGCATGAGAAATAGGCCGCTCATGCAGGCCGACCTTAGTTCGTCGTTCGATCGCTGCACGAAAACGTGGCGGCCGATCCCAAAAGGTTTTCAACACAGTGGCACAGCAGCATCACTTTAGAGAATCTTGCATTGGTAGTATTCCGTTTAAGAGTCATCCTAGCCGCCCGCGGCTTATGCGAAGAAGAAATGAACCACTGGCTAGTGTCATATCACTGGAGAGATTTTGAGGCCTTGACCATCTGAACATCGAAGCATTGATGATGGAAAACGACACTAGGTCGGATGACCTTCCAAGTCGGGATTGGTGAGGTGAAGTCGGGCACATGCCTGCTCCGATACTTGGTGCTCCCAAGCTGTAAGCTAACGCCTGAACAGGGAAGATTTCGAAAATCAGCTGTGTCGCCGCACAGCCAGGCTCAGCTTCATGCAGGGGCTGCAGAAGCGAAAGTGAACGCTTGATCGCCCACGGAAAGATAACGTCACCTTTGGACACACAGAGGTCCGTCTACCTACCTTGAGGCCCATGAGGGCCAATCTTCGTTTTGCAGGACTGGCCACGTATCAAAGTACCAAAGTACCAAGCTACCATCCGTGAGACGGAGGGCGAAACCAATAATTGCGTGCTAGTGGCAGGGTTGCAAATGGCATCGTGTTCCCCTAGCCGCTTTGAGAGTAGAATTGATCGCTCACGATAGACTCTGCCTATTGAAACTCGCACCTCGTGCTTCTCCACTCCGTCGAACAATATGTGTTCCAGAAGGCCTATTCATATCGGTGGGAAGAAGACATATGAGCTTCGCGCCATTTTAGAGGACCAAGGTCGAGGGCGAAAACACTCAGCATATAGGCCCCAGTCGGTGATCGAATCACGACGTCGACATGGATCGTATGAAACGTGAGATAGCCATCGTCTTGTCCCGTCCTAGCCGCGGCAGCGACTGTATGAGAGACAACCTGATATAGCTTGAGAGGTTGTGGATCGCCGTGGATCGATTTTGCTGTGTCAAACGACTCCACGTGAATTGCGACTGCTCTTTATTTGGGTTTCTTGGCGGCACAATGTCATCTGTTGAGCCTGATGACAGGCCGTGGGACGGGTGACAAGTCGTGGCTGTGTGACGAAGTGGATCCTCTTTAAAGACGCAGCTCAGCACCTTCACAACCCAACAGGGGATAGTCTCAATACACGCCAATGTGGTTCGTCCTCCTCAGAATCATTATTAGCAGTCATGGAAAAGGGGGAAACGCCTGCTCGTGACATGTGTGGATCATTCTGCTGAATTTGAACCTACCAGAGTATGGGCTCGGAGGCTTCGGAAGTCAGATGACTGGGGCGCAGGCGTGGAAGATATTACGTATAAGCAATTGAGCAACGCGGTCAACCATGCCAGTCACTGGCTTCGTCATGTTTTGAAAGAGTGTCCAACAGACGTCTTTGCCTACCAGGGCCCCAATGACCTGAGAATTCCGATTCTTTGCCTTGCAGCCACAAAGGTCGAGAAAAAGGCAAGTCTTGATGAGTGAAAGCGGCCGTGTGTTCTCAGTGCCGACCATAAACGCAGATTCTACTACCTTCGCCGGCCTTGGCGGCTGCAGCGCTCGAACATGTCATCAAATCTTCGAGTTGCTCAGTCTTGATCCGCAGCAAATCGACGACATTGCCATCGCTGGGATTAGCGATCAATGGCTTCGAGGCTCCAGAGTTGCACGACTGGCTCTGTGACAAGGAAGCTGAGCACTTCTCCTTCGAAAAGACCTGGGAGCAAGCAAAACATGAGCCATGGGTATTGCTTCATACGTCAGGCACAACCGGTATCATGCTCCAAGCGGTCACTTCTTTCCCATCTCAATCGCTGACACATCCTCAGGTCTTCCCAAACTCATCGCCTACACTCAAGAGTTGATGACGACGCCAGATGCTGTGAAAGCCATCAAGCCCTCCGAGGGACCTGATTTTCTGGATTCTTATGGGCGTGGTTCTTGGTACACATCGATCCCAATGTTCCATGTTGTCGGTCTGACTTTGACACTGCAATACGCTATACCTCTGGGCTCGGTGTATATTGCTGTACCTCCGGGGCCACAAACAGGTGAGACCGTCAAGAACGTTATGCGGTGTTTCCGGCCGACTACTGCCGCGCTTCCTCCAGGCCTTATTGAGGCGCTGGCACAGGATCGCGGTGGGTTGGAAACGCTCACGAAATTCGAGTGCATCAGCTACGTCGGCGCGCCGTTGCGAAAGTCGTTGGGCGACACGCTCTCAGGAGCCGGGGTGAAGGTGATGTGCGGTATGGGGAGCACCGAGCTTGGTGCATACCTGCAAAAGGACCGGAGGGATGGCGCATGGGATTACGCAACCTTTTCAGATTGTATGGGCATCGTCTTCGAGCAACACCAGGAAAGCGATGACGGTCTGTTCGAGATGGTGCAAAGGCGCAAACCCGGCTTCGAACGTTATCAGAACGCGTTCCACGTCTTTCCTGGAATCCAAGAGTTCCGAACCAGGGATCTGTTCTACAAGCATCCCACAATCCCGAACACGTGGAAGTATGGAGGTCGTAGCGATGACTACATCAAGATGGCGAATGGACACGGGATCAGGACAGCGCGTATGGAGGGAGGAGGTCTTGGCCGAGCGACTGGACGGGCTCATGGAATGGTGTTTGGTCGCAGGCGCGGCCAGGGAGGAGCCTTGCCTCTTAATCGGCCCGAAGCCATCAGTACTCGAGGCAAGTGGGGGTCCTGAAGGCTTCATGGAGCTGGTATGGCCCCAGATAGAAGCTTGCAACAAGAGCTTTGGCCGATTAGCTCAGCTTCGGAAGAACATGGTCAAGGTGCTCGACACTGGAGTTCCCGTCAAGACGACAGGGAAAGGCACGCTGGCCAAGAGCGAAATGTTGAAGGACCTCTCTGAGCAGATAGACAGCCTGTATTGACAAATCCAGAAGGCTGAGCTTGCTTTGGCTTTGAGACTCTATCAACAACCAGTAGCTTCGAGTAGGTCACAGGACATGCTGCGATCATCGTCACCTTTCCTCGAGCGCCGCTGTCGCATGCACATCTTAAACTTTTGCAAGAGATCAATAGGGTCATCGAGCACGGATCCGACGCAGATCCGCTTTCCCTGTCACTTTCTGCTGGAGACGCAAGCTTGAAGGGTCTTGATCGAAGCGACTAACCCCTTATCGAGAGGATTGACAGTCCGACCGCTGAAACACGAGTGGGGGTGACTCTAGCCTGCTGGAGTGAAGAGCTGTCACCTGCGTTTTCCAAGGCAAACTTGGCAGTCGCTTCAACCTCGGCATTGGAGAGCCTTAAATTTGATTCTTCCGCGACCGGGTACGCCAGGGTTGCAACTTACAGTAGAAGCGCAAATAACGACCTTCGCTGTATTAATTTGGCGGAGACGCATGCGTACTATGTTCCCGGTGAGTTATCTCCTTGCTTCTACATCCCGCACTTTCACTCATTTCTCGGCGACCCAGCCGCGGTTCCAAGTTTGACGACAATAGCATCAACAGTCATCCATCAACTGTACATCCGCGGCAATCACGATTGATCACTTTATCAGTCGGAGTTCGATTTCAGCTATTTAGCCATTAGTCGTAGTCAGCATTAATAGCCAAGGTTGGTCTTGAAATACTGAACCTTAGTTCTTTGAACAGCCATCCAACAGCGTTTGGAAGCGTCGAGCCTCAAGAATTGCCCCGCCCTTTCTAAACCTTTGTGTCGCCTTAGGTTGAATTTCGCTGCGCGAATAAACACTGATACTCCCGCCGCGTAAAGTTCGTGTTCGCTCCTTCCAGAATTACTTTACCCGATTCCATTTCATCCAACGCAAGCGCCGCGGCAGATGGTGATCATCACCATTCCCGTATCCCATTAGCTCAAGCCTCTACTCACAAAAGGGACAGTGGAAGCTGGTTGGCTTGTTGTATCTAGCTCAGAGCCAGTCCTCAATTAACACGCCAATCGCTAACGCCCCAGCGAACTCCGCAGATCTCACAGGTTCACCAGTTAGCTCCTCGGGTCCTGCTGCCACCGTTGGCGGCGCCGCCTTGGAGAGACAGCGGCCCTGCATTCGTTCCTGATCTCGACACTATCAGCCCTTCTTGCCTCTGTCTTTTTTTTCCCCCACACTTCCTCCTCATCTTCCACCGCAGCTCCCCGTCACTTTGCATCGCTCTTTGCGAAGATTAGAGGAGTGCATCGACCGAACGTCATCTGTTCGCGGAGCCGCTGTGTTCATACCTTTCCTCCGACAACCGCCTATCGCCCTGACTGGCCCTTTGCCGAGGTCATCCAAAGCCGACACCTCCGCCACTATCAGAATTGTATCCGTCGCGGTATTGCTATCGAGACTAAATTACGTCGGATTGATCTCTGTACCATCAATTTGACCAATCTTTCAACGCCCATCGATTCCACACCTCTACTGCCCTCTTTGGACAGACGCCAGCTCTCGTCCCAAAAACGCGCTCATCCTTGTGCCCCGGTTAAACGGCAGTCAATCAGAAAGAACCCAGCGCAGGTGCAACATCCTTTCGTCAACTTAGGATTGAGCACCTAACTTGAACTAATCGAGGCTTTTCCAAACTTGAAAGGACGGTCGGCCCACTAATCCTTCCGTTTTCAGCGACAGCCGTTTAGTGAAGCCCCACGTTCGAAAACTCGGGTAGGAAAGGTCAACAAAGCCACAGTTCAACCAACTCTGACACGCAGCATTCAGGCTGAGATTAGCTGGCAGGAGCACTGAATCATGAGCATGGATTCGTTCGCACTCCAACAGCCTTCCGCGCCACTACCATCTCCATCTTGCGAAGCGTCTAGAGAATCCCAAAATAACTATTTTGGGCATTTTACTTCCAACTCGTCTACGACTTCCTCTTCCTCCTCTTCGACTTCCTCACCTGCGGCGCATACCTCTCCATCTAACTGCACTGACAACAGCAAAACTGGTACGAGCCGGAGTCAGAATGGTCCGAATATCAGTTCTGGCAGCTCATTACTTCTAGAAGCCGCCCGAAGAGCTCAAATGGCTGTCGTGACGAGAGACTTCGAAGACATAACTCTCTAAGTCGTCCACCTTCACAATTCCTGGTGGCAATATCCTATTTCACACTTTACTTCAGCTCACACATGACTTCGTTCAGAATGACGGAAATGATTGATAGTGGACACGGCCGTTCATCGATGGACTTTTGGTTGGATTGGGCTTGCGACTAGGGTAGCGTGAATGAACTTTGGTATCCAATGGCGAGGAGCAATGGTGGTATGGTGAATCATGGACTGCGCATCTCAACTTCTTTGATAAGCATCATCAATTTTGTCAATCGCATTGATATGTCGAGCGTTTAATTCTACTCTGATCTTCGTCTATCTTTCATACTTGGATCCTGCGTATTTGGCTCTTCCCACAGCCGCGTCCAGCTTTATGTCTTGGCCATTGTCCGTCATCATAAGCGAAGATCACCTGTTTGAGATCGGCTCAATCTCAGTCACACTATCGCTTGCGTCCCTCTGCACCATGTCGCGCATTATTTAGACCAGATCGTCGAATTGTAGCTCATGAAACTCTCTGCGGAAATTATCAGCCGCAGAATGCATGATATCATTGAGTCCGCATCTAATCGACCTCTTCTTTCTTGCTCTCAATGGATGACAATTATTGATTGCGAGCCAGCTGTTCCTCGTTTCGATCGGTGCTCGCGGGCCTGCGCTGACCAATTACTCCCTCACAGCGTCTCGCTCACAGACTACTACATTCTGCTGAGGCGGTTTGTCAGACTTGGGCTTTGCCTTATAAATGACTAACCGCTAGTGGCGTGCTACGGCGGGGCTTTCGAGATCCTCGGTGCTCTACCACATGACGATTGTCGTTAAAGCAAACATAAAACGATGTGCTTGTGTAAATTGTCGACTATGCCGCGTGCTTGCGTGGAGTGCGTAGCTTGTTTCACAAAGAATCGAAAGCTCACTGGCTCGTTTGCATGATTGCTTGAGAATACTGGCTTCGTAAATCTGAAATCCCAGAAAACGGCAAACCATGTCGACCGCGGCGTCTATTAAAAAAGGCGTGCCAGTCATCTTCGGTTCCGCTGGAGTCGGCACCAACAGAGCTCACTCAACGCCCGAGCAGGTGCAGGCCATCCTGAAGGTCCTGAAAGAGCATAACATCCAGAAGATCGACACCGCTCAGATATATGGCGACAGCGAGACTGTCCTGGGCCAGGCCAGGGCCGGAGACTCGTTCGTGATCGACACCAAGATCGGCGGCGGCTTCAAGCCTGGCAGCGCCGAGCGCCAGGAGCTGGTCAGAGTCGCAAAGAAGGCGGTGCAGACGGTAGGCGTCAAGAAGGTATCCTTCTCCCACGTGCTCCGGCGCCCGCTTGCACGCACCGGCTGACGTTCCGAGCGCCCAGTTCGACATTCTGTACATCCACGCTCCCGACGAGCAGATTCCCATCGAGGACTCTCTGGCGGCCATCGACGAGGTGCACAGGCTCGGCCTCTTCGAGCGATTCGGCCTGTCCAACTTCAAGGTCGACCAGCTCGTCAGGGTCCAAGAGATCTGCGCCGCCAACAACTACGTCCGCCCGTCCGTCTTCCAGGGCAACTACAGCCCCGTCGCCCGCCGCCTCGAGTCGCTCCTCTTCCCCACGCTGCGCAGCTACGGCATGGCCTTCTACGCCTACTCGCCCCTCGCCGGCGGCCTCCTCACCAAGACCAAGCAGCAGCTCCTCGCCGGCGACGGCCGCTTCAAGAACGCCGTCACCGCCAGCGGCATCGGCGCCAGCTACCAGGCCATGTACCGCAAGGACGGCTTCCTGGCCCTGCTCGACGCCTGGGAGCGCCTCGCCCGCCAGGCGCACACCTCGCGCGCCCAGCTGGCCTACCGCTGGGTGCGGCACCACTCGGCGCTGTCGGGCGAGCAGGGCGACGCGATGATCGTCGGGGCTTCGAGCCTGGGCCAGCTGGAGCAGACGCTGCGGGGCATGGACGACGGGCCGCTGCCGGCGGGGATCGCGGCGGAGATCGAGGGGCTGTGGGACGGGGTCAAGGACGAGGCGCCGCTGGACAACTTCCACGGGTGAGGCGAGGCGGACCGCGGGGTTGTGGGCTATGTAAGGTCCTGCGGGCTGCAGTCCCGTTCTTCGACACGCGACGACGGGAAAGATACATGAGAGAAATGTAGATGAGTTCCGCCACGTGCATTGGGTCTGCTGGCAAGGAAAGAGACTGAGGGCCAGCATAAGCAGTCTTGTATGTGTAATTGCGAGATTGTTTCCTACGGATACTTTCAACGAGCTTCCGCATGGGACTTTGTTGTACATTATGTAAATGACTCGGCACGACTCCCCTCTCTCTGTATGGCTTTTCTATTTTTTCGGTCGAGCTCTTGTCCGACAGAGGTTTGAGAAAGGTTTGCAAGAATTTGTAATGGAATGAGTTTGAGACTGGTCATGTCAACTTTGAAAGTGTTCGGGCTCCGGGGAAAGTTGCGAAGCGTCTATTGCGAAGATTTCTTTACGGCTCCCGCAGCATTGCGGAAAGACTGGTCGAAGTATAACCAAATCAGTTGTGAACTACCACACCTCAAATTGCAGGAAACTGGACTCACGTTGTCACACTCCTCCCATGCCCGCCCGGCCCCGAACCCAAGCCCAACAAATGCGGGCCAAGCCCTTCTCCGGAACAGCAACACAGAGAACACGATTCCGAAGGAGGCACCGAGAGTTGATCGAATTAGCAGAGATGAAAGGCAGCGATCCCACTTTTCTTCACTGTCAGCACAACTTTGTCGTGGAGGTACATATACTGTGACCAGTGGCTTCCACGTCGAAGACTACGCATACGCTGTGAAGACGCTTCCGTATAACGTTGTACACAGGGTCTGGTAGCTCGGGTGTTTCGCCAAAGACACGTACCTTCTCGTTCAACAGCGCTTCGCTGATGGGTTTGTTCGGCCTCGTCACAGGCGAGGAGTCGGCCATGGCTCGTGTGCGTTGGGGAGGGAAGTTGTCTGTTCGGATTGCGGGACGGATGCAGTTCAGGGGAGCGCAATTGCGCTTCTGTGGAATCAGACGATATGAGGGCCAGACAAATTTACGAAGGATTGGTCTCGAAAGCGCGAAACGGGTTTGCGGGTCTGTTGGGTTGAAGATGGCTCGAGATAGCAAGCAGCTTCGGCACCCGATACGATATTATTGCTGCTTCTCTTCCTGTTCCTGACCAGAGCTTCGGCCAATCACGATTTCAGTCTCCGTTCCGCTCCGAGAAGTTTGAACCTCGAGCAAACAAGCCGAAAACAACTCTATTTGGTCCTTCACCTTGCATACGAGCCTTTACCACTTTCAGAAAATAGTCATCTCGCAGGTCTTCCTCGAATCTGGGCAATGATTTAGAAGCTCTGCTGAGAAGATTTACAATTCACATACAGCTTCCTACCCTGGTTCAAGGTTTATGGACATCGGAGATACCATCTTGCCACTAACATTGACCAAACGTCATTTCTATCTTGTCTGAAATTATATTCAACGCCCCTAGTACTTGCGCGAACGTTGAAGCGTTTCTAATCCACCATTCGAACAGCTTGGAGGTTTTGGATATCGCCTAGCGAACGTATTCAGAACATGCCGTCGTGTTGCTTCCCCTTGTCACCCGTCATTGGCAACCAGGTTCTCCGTCGCTCGCAGTAGAATTCGGCAGTCGGTGGCACTAGAAGTTTACTTTGCTCGTCAAGACAACCCGTGGCAATGATGATTGCATCTTGAAGAACTGGATTCTTGGTGTTTGTGGTGTAGACGTTCGACCCGCAATTCCCACAGAAATGTCTGTGCAATGTTCCACCGCTGTCAATGGCATTGTCTTCATAAGCCCGCAAAGTCTCCGACCCTGACAGGAGGGCGAAGTCTTTCTTTTGGCAATAAATGTTGGCTTGGAAAGCGCTTCCACTACTCTTTTGACAGTTCAGACAATGGCATAGTATGCTCGCTTGCGGCAAACCCGTGAGCCGGAACTGAACACTGGAGCAGAGACAAGACCCTGTCAATGTAGGTGTCTCGCTGGACAAGTTATCGGCCATCGATATTTCGATTTATGGGAATCGCAGTGGGAGAAGTGCAAAACTCGCTTGGATCTTCACCTGGATAAAACACTCTGGATACTTCGACCTCGTTATTATATAAAGAAACCTTCTGTTCCGGGCTGTCTCAAGATTTGAACATTGCAGTTGACAGGCGTTGAACGTGATGTGTGATATCCGTATAATTCATGTTAAAAAACTTTTCAAGCTGGATACTCTCACATCCGTGCTTCCGTCGCAAGCGAAAATCTTACAGACGTGTTACATTAATGTCGTATTCGTAAATTACTATAATATCAAATCGACCGGGTCGTGAAGACTTCGCGTCGATGTTGTTGAAAAATTATCGACAAGTTTGATCCAGCAAGTCCAGTATATTCGGATTCAAAGCAAGTGTATGCAAATGAAAGTCACAGATCCACTGGTTTGATGAAACACATCGTCTACCGAGTCGATACGACTATCGAACACGTCCCATGCTAGGGCCCGTGAATGGCCTATCAGCAACTCCAAAAAGTTGACAGCTCCTCAAAAAGCTTCCCGGAACAGCTTTACGATGTGATTCGGATATTGAATCTACAAGATGACGCCTCAGCAACCGTTCTTCCCACCATTGATATCAGTTCCATAACCTTGATTGACCCAAGACATGCTGAGTGGCTTGCTAAGTGGATACTGCGAAGTATCAAGAAATCAACACCTCGAAACCCCGAGTATGTTTCATCAAAACCTCATAATACGTTGATAAATCCCAAAAGTGCTGATCGGAGGGCGCTTCACCAAAGAGTGACATCAAATCCAAAGACATGGGATATTTTGGGTCTCGCTGCCTGCAGTCTAGTTCGGGCAAAATTGCTGCTTATTCTACAGCCATCTCAAGTGCTTGATGCCTTGGACCGAACATTGCAAGATTTGAGGGCGCCTATTGCATCTTACGGGGACACTCCAACTGCTCAAAACTCGGGAAGGGAAGAACTACAAGATGAGCCTTCTGGATTAAAGAAACGGAAGCGTACCGAGCAACTGGAGTCAAGTAAAAAGAAAGTGAAATCCAACCATGAACCAACTTCTACGTCCGTTATCAGGCATGTGCAGGTATTCAACTCATCTTACCTACTAGCCAGCCTTGTTCGATTTGTGGACTGTCTGCTACAGATCTCTGAGACAGGCTTCAGTCTGCAGGGACAACCTGGATTTTCACATCCTGCTCTTCTTCGAGCGGAGCCCGAACAAGCGTCAAGGATCCTGGGCAATTTCTTGAGCATCTATCAAGAGCAATTGTCCACCTCTGATCAGGAAACTTTGTCACAGATCTCTCTGGCACCCTTTCTGAATCTCTGGCTTCAAAGAGCCAGCTCCGCAAGCGACGTCGAGAAGACGAATTCTTCCTTCAACGGTCAGTGTTTGTTGCCAATCTTATCGCTGCTCCGGCAAAAACAGAAGGTACGCTTCGAAGCAGATATCGGGTCTCTCGAACGTTTAATCAAGACACACACTCTGGAGCCTGCTCGGTCTGCGTTTCGGGAAAGCCACGATGCTTCAGGGTCCCAGAAAACTTCCGTGTCTAACAAGCCATATATCCTGTCAGCTTTCGACCTTTTCAGAAAGGAAGAGCACGTTGACCTGGTCCCAGTCCTATTTGAGATCTGTCTCATAAACTATCCTACAGTATCCACGGTCTCGAAGATTCGCATGCGGCCCTGGCTTCAATATTTGTTCGAATCTCTGCAGGGTGTCATACAAGATTGTTCAGACACTCGTTTGCGAGATTCCATTCTTGAACGTTTACTGGGATTCTCGCTTGACTTTGCTCTTCCGCTGAAGCCGAAGGTACTGGAGTCAATTCTCGCATCAGCTTTGAATCGGGGGAATCAACAAGTCAGATGGAATATAGTCGGGAAGGTTCTGGAACTTGACAGCACCTCGGTCCTAGACAGTTCAGACTCTTCTGGCGCAGCCTCATCACTATTAGAAACACTCTTTTATTGCATCGATGGAGCTGCGTACGCGGGGGCTGATGATCCTGGCAATGTCGGAAACACGTACAAAATCGTTAGAGACCGTGTACTCATTCCCATGATTACAAAGTCCGATACAACAACCCTACTGAAACGCTTCTTGCATAAATGGGAAGTCCGACTCGAAAGCGTCTTCACTGAAAGGTTCACGGAATCTTCCCATTTGAGCAACGGTGCGTCGATCCCAAAGCCAATGCAACGTTCAATTTGGGAGGATCCCAGCATAGGGCTTGCAGTATCTCGCCTCGTGGCCCGGGTATTGTCGGCGGTTGATCTTGAAGAGCACATCGATCTCCACGTAAGACAAATCCGTACGATGCTTGCAGAAAACCATAGTGCAAGGTTCAGGGTATTTGGCACGGCGAGTTTCGTGATTTTAAAGGCTGCCCTCCAAGGTCTTAAAATCGAGACGAACTCCCAAGAACTTCTTTCCAATCTTCGCTGCGTCGAGATCTTAGAATACTGCAGGCAAGCATTCAAACATCCCCATTCGATCAAATCAGACGCAAGAGTCCATGTATGGCCTGTATTTGCCTTGTCGTTCGAATTGGCCTTGAACGATGGGACGCTTAAGCCGGAAAGATGCTGCCCCATCCTTGAAGAGGTTTTATCGGCTTTGGTTGAAACGATTCTGTCAATTAACGACGATCGATTCGCGGAAGCGAATTACCGGGAGTTAGACGAAGCCCTTTGGAGTTTAGGCAACATCTCTCAAACACTTCACTGCAAAAACATCCCTCCCCCGAATGGTTGCATCATTTCTGGAGATTTTGGAGAGAAATTAGTCGCGCATTTCTTCTCTTCAGATATAAACCCTCGAGCGAACACAGTCTCTCTTATCCTCGCTCAGGTCATTTCTGCCTACCCGACGCTCCTCATAACATCCGATCGACCAGGAAAGAAACACAGCTCCGAGACCAATCAGCCCAATGACGGGAACATCAAACACCCAGAAACTCTGAGGACTTCGATACTTCAGAAGATCTTTGGATGCTTTGTAAGACACGACAAGGCAGAATCGAAATGGCATGATCTTCGTCATGTTTTCTTGAACGATAAAAACTCAAACATGGACAATCTCAATCACTTGGAAGGTGGTGATGCTCTTGCACGGGCGATGGCGAATGAGCTAGAGAAAGCACGAGCACGACACTCAGCAACAATGAACAAGCAAAGCAGCGGATGGAGTGTGTTCGCAAACTCTCGATTCGGATTGAGCTGTCTGAACCAATCGGAGCTGGATCAAATTTCTGCAGATCTTTTGAGTTCATTAAGACTGCGAATTTACCAGCAATCATCCGCAGATGATATGGTGCGATGCATGGATTTCTGGGGTCAGCTTCTGCGGTACACGAACATAAGGGATACGGTGAGCTCACTCTCTATTTACTCCGGGCATTCAGCATACTAACACAACCAGGTTCGATTAATCGACGAACTCCCAAATTTAGTTGAATTCTTGAACTCCAGACGCCCAATGAGTGATGCAGTGTTCGGTACTTATTCAGGGCTTCTAGAGAATATATTCAAGTAAGAGCAAGGCCATTGATGAAATCAATCCGTAAATTCACTGACGGCATGATTCAGCGTCGCTGGACAAGCCGCGCTATGGCAAGACAAACTGCTCATTGGTGCTATGCTGCGCATCATTGATAAGCAGAACGTACAAGAACGGGAGGCTCTGGTTCAATCCACTGCCACGTTATGTTTTCTCGAAAAGTATCTGTCGCACCGGCTCCAGACATCACAGCCAACAGGTGACGATCCGGAAACATCAATCTTCTCTGCGGTCTTGACCCGTCTTCCTCGGGATGTTGAAGACATCACTGGTTTGGCGCACAAGAAGCCGAAAGACATTTCAGGAAGGAATCTTAGCATATTTTTGAAAATCTTCGAAGCTGCACAGCTGCAGCTGAAATTCGGCCTGGCCAATGGCAACGATTCCCACGGCACTCAATTACACGGCGCAGCAGTTAGCTTGAAGAAGATCATTCGAGAGATGGGCTACGAACCACTGGAAGTTCCGAATATGGCACTCGATGGAGGGTTGATTATCATGAACGTGGAGAGCTTGGCCGTTTCGTTCGCAAGATGTGAGACCCACTCCGGTAGCTCAACGCTCGATTTGCACGATATACTGATACCAAAAACGCTAAACAGGTCAAAATGTGTTGGATTATGAACACAAGCGCAGAAATCTAGTGACACAACTTCAATGTTTGGACACTGCAAGTCAGGCTGAATTCGTTCAGCGCCTGGCATCCATCTTCGAGTCTGGAGGTGCTGAATGTCGCGGTGCTGCACGCGTTGCAAGCATAATCTCAGAACCAGCTTCTCATAGTAAGCACAGAAAATCGAATTCCCCCAAAAACACTCATTGACTCGCGGCGATAGAAAAGCTCCCAGGGCTTGGCAAGGTTGAGATGCGAAGCAATTTGCTCGAAGCCTGCTCAAAGGTACTTGCTAGATCAACTGACGTAGCCACCTTCAAAGCAATAACCGATACAGTCGTGGCGCTTCTGGGAAGCAAGGTGTGTGGTTCAAAATGAAAATTTTCTGCTCAGGCGCGTGTTCGGCTGACACATGCTATAATAGGGGAAACATGTCTCACAGTCGGTAGTTGAAGGACTGCTTGCTGCGACTGCCACGCTTACTTCTGGACAATCAGCTCCGACGCTTGATGCAGCCCACGCGCCTTCCATCCACTTCCGATCGTGTTGCATCATTCATATTCTTCTGATCACGTACCGCAAGCAACTCCAGAGGCGAATGCATCTGGTCTTGCCGATTTTACAGAGTCTTTTGAGATGCTTCTTCGTTCCTCGCGCGATTCCGACTGACACCATTAATGCGACCGAAGATTTCAGACAGCCAATCTGGATAATTGGCAAGTCAGACGATGCTGGCTCTGCGTCAACAAGGAAAATCCTAACGAATAAGAATGCAGAACTCATGGCACGAGTTCTGCAGACTTTTGTCGAACCTACCCCTTCGTCTGTCGCTCAACCACACAGGTCCAGGCGCACATCACAAGCCGATGGATTGGTCGATGGCGATGACGAAAATCAACCGTCCTTTATGCGGCCAGACGAACTGACTGACCTGACGGCTCAGGCTCGGCGATATGCCGCTCGGTACGCGCCCTTGTTGCTGGCGTCGTTCGCCCAAGATCTGGTGACGGGCCACCTGCCGACCGTACAACGACCGGCCAATTCGGTATCATCGGATCCATCCCACGCTCCCCGAAACCCCCCAACGATCCGCCAAGCCTTGATGCCCGGCATCTGGGCGCTCATGGCGTCCGCGGCCGGGAATCCTACGACAGCGGCGACGAAATCGCCGGCTGCTTCAGAGGGCCTGCGCCGCCTCGAGAAAGTCCGGTACGGCCTCATGAGCGAGGAGGGCCGGCAGGTGTTCCGCGGCCTGTGGGAGGAGTGGAAGCGAGACGCAGCCCACTGAAAGAAGCAAAAAGCGGGGCGCGCCGGTCATGGTAACTAAGCAAGCGCAGATGGCTCAGATGAATCCGGCGTTCTCGCTCGTTCGTTCTCGCTCGTTCGTTCTGGCTTACTCATTTCTGCCCCTGATGGCCTGAACAGCCGCTGACGGCGAGGCGAATACGAGACGGTGCAAATGCGATCACAAGTCTCTTTCCACGGCACCCAGAGCCTTCTCCCTTCGAAAAGGGGTCCATCTCGACGATCTGGACTCGAGTCCCTTGCGCACGATATTTACTCGCGCTCCTCGCCTGTAGCCCTGCTTTGCGAGCCAGATTCCGCCGTCGCCGGCGGCCGGCCTGGCTGCGGCGACGCTCACAAGCACGAGCGAATAAAAGACTGTATGAGAGGTAGTAATAAATCATCAATTTAGTCTATCTGAGTGATACGGCCCTCCGGCTTTTTCCCATCGGCCCCCCAAGACTCCGCACGCCGTGCGCCCAGAACCGTCCGCAAGTGCCCGTTGCAATCCGCCGTCGATGCGCGCGCCTACCCGAACGCCACCCACGTCTCCTCGCGCGGCCGCACCGCGCTGTGCGCGTTCACGTCCACCGTCGGCAGGCGCGGCTCGAGCGCGCCGGCCAGCATCTGGGCGCGCGAGCCGACGCCCAGGTACTGGAGCTTGCCGTCGAACCTGGCCAGCAGGACCGACAGGATCACGTTCTGCTCGAGCTTGGCGAAGCGCATGCCCTGGCAGGGGTGGCGCGCGACGCCCCAGCCGACGTACGCGTACTTCTTGTCAGACTGCTCCCTGCCGGGCTCGAAGCGCGAGGGGTCCCAGCGAGCCGGGTCCGGGTATATGGCTGGATTCATGTGGATGTCGCCCAGGTGGTAGGCGACGATGGCGCCCGGCGGCACAATCTCGTAATCCTTGCCGGCTTTCTTTGCGTCGTCGTCCAGAGGGATGATCAGATCGTGGGAGCTCATGTTGCGCCTGAAAGCAGAGCCCAACAGGTTGATACGGATAGACTCGCGCAGACAGATGTCCATGATAGGGAATTCTCGCTCCCACGCGCTCAAAGGCAGGTACTGGAGCTGATCGACTAGAGGCACAGACGGGTCGGGAGCATACTTGGCGCACACCTCTCGCAGCTCCTCGCGCGCTTTATGAGCCCACTCAGGCGAGTTGGCGAGGTAGGTGTAGACGGCAGCGGCGTTGATACCACTGTTGAGTTGGCCCGCAAACAATACCCCGATGACGAATGTGATGATGTCGTCGACGCTGTCGCCTTGATCGACGAGATGCTGGATCGTATCGTCTTTCCTGGCACCCCCAGGCCGTCTCCGCTCTTCAACGACCTTGCTGATGTAAGTGTAGAGCTTGTACCCAGCCCACATTCGCCTCAGGGACAGATGTGTTGGTACTTTAGGAAAGATGATGGACCAGACTGAGCCGGATCTCTCGAGCACCTCGTAGTAATATAACATCTCTTGCAAGATCTTGGGGTCGTCTGCGAAGTCGTCGCACGCCGTCATACGCATTGTGAGATGAAAGACAATTTTGTAGATGGAATCATAAGGATTGGTGACGGGGATTTCTTGCTTGGCGAGACGCTCGACATGCTGCATTGAGTCGGCGATGAGGAGTGGAAGGCCTGGCGCAGCGAGAAGTTAGCAATGCTACCGAAGTCGCCAAGAGCGCACGCAACCCACGTTTTTCCAACTTTTCGTGTTTCAGCTGCAGAGCAAGACGGCTGGCATTGTAAACTGAGAATTTATCGACAACATCGACATGTTCGATCCGGTTGCTCTTTGTCGGGGGTGATTGACCTAGCATAACGCCATAGCTTTTTCCACAGAATCCATTGTCAGTCGCGAGTTCACGAATCGGCGCAGACTCGATCGAGCACTCACCCGTGAGCTAGATTCAGGTCCTTGCTCTCAAAAAAGAACCTGCGCGGTGCATCTCCGCTGAGCGAGATGATATGGTATTTGCCGATGGAGAAGCTGGAGTTGCCGGTCCTCGAATGCTTGCTGGCCGCTAGCGAGAAGTCCCATCGTCGCTTAAAGAAGGCCAACGAGCCGATGATGGGTCTGTGATCTGTCGTGTACTCATCAGGCGATCCAGCGGGCCGCCGAGGAGTTGTCTTGGTTCTGAAAAATGTGAAGAGGAGCAGGACAATCGAGGCGCATGCGACGAGGGGTATGCCAACGCCCGGACTAATTGGTAAGATTCCCGACCACTCCATCCTGTCTTAGGCCGAAGACAAGCCTCTCAAGACTGCCAAACTGCAGTTGCAGCGACCTTTCTCCTCTCACCCTGGGTGTTTGTGTGTGTGTGCAATCCCTTTCAGTGACGAATTTGAAATATAGAGCGAGCCTTCGCTCGCCTCAGATATCGTGATGTTTGAATCAACTATGCGACAGGTTTCGTGGACGTTGCCAGCACAGAAGCGTCGACTTTTATTGGAGTGACGGGCGGAAAGAACTGCAGACACGATGAAGTAAACGGCAAAGATGATCAGGTACGCATTCTTGAAAACTGGGAACAGGTAACTAGTTGCTTCATGTATGTATTCATCTACTGGTTATTTCTACGTGCATCCACTCCTGTTTCGTAGATCGATCATTGGTTCGCTGGTAAATTTCCTGGATCGAACTCACCATGGCGGCGGGACGGAAGCTTGGACTTCCAGACGGTCGGACGGTGCTAATTCTACTTCGGCTACGACAGCTTCCGCCACTGTGCTGCCCTTCTGCTGCGCCGTTGCGCACTTCGCTTAGATCGTCTCGTGACGATCGAAGAAAGCTTTTTTACTCAGCAGTCGTATCCGAGGCCGGAAGATTGATGCTGAGAACTCTAATATCTTGATGGCGCATGTTCGTGCGCCCCATGATGCCGACCAACTTCGCCGACCGCTGATATCGGATGGAGAGAAGGGAAGAAAGCTCGGAAACATCACTTCATCCGCCTTCCTGAAATAAGGTCTCGCCAGGTTACGTCCAGCTCTTCCCCATTGTGTTCGACTTTCTTGTCCATATTCTCTGCGACCTTCTCCATCCATCCTTCGATTCTGTGCGTGATCTCGGACGGCTGTTTCGACTGGAGCAGGTTGCCGGACCCGATTGCGGAGACCATGTCGCGTAGGTCTATGGGATCTCCGTCCGCGTCCAAGACCAGCCCGACTGTCCGCCCTGCCGCGATGGCTTCGTCCAGCTCGACTTGTACGCTGGATCGACGATCAAGTGCCTCGATGTACTGTCGTCGAGCCTGCAACACTGTACGGTCCTCGTTATACGCCCCGACTCTTTCCGCGCATGCCTCCTCTGCCTTGGATTTCTCCGCTTTGACTCTTTTGATCTTTTCGAACGCATCCTCTTGAGCCTCTCTTTCGCGTCGGCGAGATGAGTATGGGACATAGCGCTTCTCATTTTCGTCGTAGTACTGGCCATTGATTCCGTGGTCTTCCGTGGGGCAGAGACATGCATCTTGATCGAAGATGTTGATACCGAATACTCCCTTGATATCCTCAGTCAGAGTCGCCGACTGAGGAGCCAGATCGAGGACGCCAACACCCTGCTGATACATCCTCCCGAAGTTTTCGTACATGTTGAGGTACGGTACGCAGTCCAGCACCTTTGGCCCGCCCTTTTGCACTTCGTTGACCATTTCCTCGATATTCTTGACCGCCGCCTCGAGGTGAATGTGGCGTTCCTGGAGTTCTTTGAACTCATAGTACCGCCATTTAGCCGGCAGCTTCTGGATCATATCCTCAAGCTGCACGAGCCTGTTGCGCACTGTAGCTTCGTAGTGCTTGATCCGCACTAGCAGACCACAGCAATAGTCAGACATATCGATTGCGTATGTTTGATGGAAGAAGAAAGAGTCTGCGAAAATCTACCTGAACGGTATTAAGAGAGATACGTGTGAGGCCGCCGCTCTACAATACATTTCTGTGGTTTGCTTGCAGCGTCGCTTCCGTGCAGCAGCTGGCTGTTGCCCTGTAAACAATGAGACATTTTCATTCACCAAGAAATATCACTCAAATGTCGCTCGGACAGGCTATCGTCAAATGCCGCAAGCATCCCCCAAGGTCGTACAAGCGAGGCACCATCCGTTCACAGTCATTTCAATGAAATCGAGCAATCAGATCTCCCGGACCACAGAGCGGTTGCTTTATCTTGCCTCTCGCCCCACTGTGAGGCTTGCACACACTCCCACAAATCTACAAAGACAAAATATGTGAATTTGGGTGTCTAAGTAAGCGCTGTCATGCCCGCTGTGAATTTTCTGAGGGCACATGAGGGTGAATGCCTGAATTAGACTTGTCGACCAAGGTTTCAATCTGCTGTCGTGCATGGTGGTTGAAACGGAAGGAGCGACTCTCCCAAGCCAAGCCAGCGAGCCTTCCCGGAACCAATCTTAATGTCAGGCATTGAAGAAGGGTTGGGCATAAACAGGATGGTCACATTGACGACGCGAATGGCTACAGCATCAAAGGAGACTTGGTCAGGCTGGGACTGCAACAGTAGCCAGCCAGCTTTTTGATGGGTTGCTGAGGATTGCTATTGTGCACGAACTCAGGATGGTATTGAATTGTATGCCAGTCTCAATGAATGTGCTGATCTCTGGCTTTCAGAGATGCACGGATAGCTAGATACATAGAGAAGAACAAGGAAATCTTATTCAACAACGTCGTAGAATTCGCAACGTACAAAAAGAAAAAAAGTGTGAGGATGGCCTGACTCGAACAGACAACCTTCTGGAAATCCAAGCACCGCGAAAGCACACGGCTTCCCCTACTGGAATCAGACGCGCTACCGTTGCGCCACACCCCCGCTCGCCATCGCTGGTACGGGTAAAAAGCATCGGAAGCGAATGCCAAACAAAATATGAATAGATGCATTTCACGGGTTACGTAAGCTATGATAGTGCCCGTCTTCCTGGAGGCAACACATACAGCAAGAACTTGATTCTTTAACTGAAACGAAATGTTTTACCTTGCTACAGAAGTACCACTAAATTTGTATTCCCAATCTTGTGATTCTAGGAATGTTAGAAATCGAGCCACGACGGATCAAGGGGAATGGCTGATGGTGGACAGCCGTCGGATCCGCACTCGGACTCATCTTCTCCAAAGAAGTCGACAATGTCATCGACCTGGTCGAACAAGTCTCCTGAATATGCGTAGTGTCCTTCGTCCACCAGGATCTCGTCGATAAGACCGTCGCACTCAACCACCTCGTCTTCCTCGCAGTCCGGCTCCGCAGGCACGCAGTCTGTGGCAAAGGGAGGGCAGAGACTCCTGTCCAGCAGGTCTTTCCGACAAGCCTCCTGTTGTTTGTGCCACTGGATACGCGGCTTGCGCATGTATGCACTCTCCTTGAGCTCCAGACTGGCGGTTCCGTACTGAAGGAAAGCGTCCCGCGAGTTGACGCCATCCAGCTTCTCCAATTCGCTGTGTGTTGCCAGCGAAAAGGCAGTATCATGGCAGCCCGAGTCTGCCGCATCAGGCGAAGAGGCATCCTCAGGTTCGTCGATGCCGGCTTGAGCTTCATGCCCAGCTTTGTCCTCGATCGAGTCCTTTGTTTGGCAAGATCGGGGCGAAGAACCGGCAGGCGGAGCAATCGGGCCGAACGATAAGACAGATGTGTCATCCGGGGTGGATTCGCGTACTAGAGAACGGAGTGTGCTGCACTGCAATTCCTCATTGGGATCGTATGCGTCCGTACTCTCGGTGTCGATGTGGCTCTCCATCCACTTCTCAACCATGCGCACGCGCGGTTCGTAGTGCAACACGTCCGCGATGTCTCTGTCGCCGGCAAAGGGGTCTACCGGGCTTCCATCCGCCTCCAGCATGAGACCGCCAGCGCGCCCCTTGGCAACTGCGTGATCTAAGTTGTCATTGCAACGCCGGACTCCGCGATGCAGACTGACGAGCTCTTGTTGCCATTCGAGTCTGCTGATACGAGCGGCTCTGAGACTTGTACCCACGTGCCTATAGAACTTTCGGGCCATCACTGCTGCCTGGCTTCGTGCCCATGCGATTGAGTCGGACAATTCCTTAATCGTATCATTGACAGGTGGGATTGGGAGATCAAATTTGCCGGACAACAGGCCAGTTAGATCGTTACCCGCATAAGAAATATCTGTGGGAAGAGCAGCCTCGAGCTCGTCTTCGGTGAGTGGCTGTGGAGCGCTCATGATCCCCCTGTCCAGAAATATCTGATAGGTATTGAAGATAGGGCTCAGTGCTTCATTCTGCCGCTTCAACAGTCCCCTCAACTCCTCAATTTTACTTTCCCTTGCTAAGCAGGCATGTTCAATATCGCGCACGGCAGCCAGATAGGGCTCCATGGTCCAGTAAACTTCGCGCATGGGGCATCTCGCGGCCTTAACTTCGAGTTGATCAATGCGTTCGTTGATCTTGTCTAAGATGGGTAGCACTTTGGCGTCAAGGCTTTCGAGATACTCCAACTGAGAATGGGTACAGTGCCGATCCGAGATTTGGGATCGAAACTGCTCGATATCTGCGACGATCCTGTCGCAGTCCCGTGGGTATAGTGCGATTCCAAGCATTTGTTGTGAACAGTTGGTGCAAAGGGCCCGCGGACATGTCGATGTAGTATCGCAACTGTGCACCCAACATGGCATAACTGGTGTACTGACTTGGCTGATCTTAGATACCTTTGCGACCAGGGAGGAAAATCGGTAAAGGTATGGATAGACAAAGGAGCAGAGTCGCTGAAAAGCCATGGCTGTCCGGTAGAGCAGGCTTTATCAGTTGCCAGTTCACGGAGCTGGCCAAGACAAACCTGGACGGGCCATTCTAACACATATTTATGCAGATTTTCCTTTGACTGCGATTCTGTATCTGTAGCGGCCTGCTTCGTGCGTGATTGCTACGTTCACTCTCTGTCAAGACTGTGCAAACTGTGACGTTGCTGTTGTATGAAAACTCGCGCCACTCTCGCCTTGTTGAAACGAACTTACAAGCGTCATGATCCAGACAGTTTGCACAATGCAAGACAATCTCAGCGCAAAGGCCTCGTTAAACTGCACTGCTGAATTTTAAAAGCTCATCAGGGTTTGTCTCGAGATCAGCATGCAAGCAAATACGAAGCCTATACAATCAAATCAGGTGGAGACAGAAGGAATGAAGTAGAACTTCCGAAACTTCCAAAAAGGAGAGATCTCAGCAGTTCAACACACACTGAGTGTGCGCCTTCGCGAGCATTACGAACAACGGAGCAACTTCAATTCAGTATAAGTCAGGCATAATGATTGAGAAAATTGGCTTGACTGACAGCGAGAATCAGAATAAAGACAAACACACCACAGATATTGGCAACAGAATTGCGAGCTCGCGAGAGATTGATACAAGCGGCATCCAAGAAGTTCCCGTCCCTTTTCCATCAGCCGGCGGTACGCAGAGCGGCAAGGTGCAGATAGTCCAAGTAGCAAATTTGCCCAGAGCGGACAGAACTCCAGAACAAAGTGTGACGCCAAAACCCGTCGTTAATATGCCTTCGACACGCGGACGAAGTGCAACCGTTTCTGCTGGCCTGGCGACTGGTGCAAACGCAACAGGGCTTGGTCGGAGGCCCGATCTGGAGGGCTCTTGCCGCACATCCAACCACGTCGGAGGGTACGGACCCAACAGCCTCTCAAAATACGCGCGCGCTAGAGCCGGAAGCAATGTAAAGGTCATGCCACCTTCGCCTCTACGACGAGATTTAGAAGGAAGCTGGCGAGGTGTATCGGAAAGACCGATGCCGCTGATAGCAAGCGGGCTCACGAATGAATTCAAGAAAAGTAGAATCACGAGCAGCTTCTTTGGCGGCAGGGGAGAAGCGAAATCATCTCAAGATTTCAATCTAGGTGAGCTAGTCCTTGCACCGTTCGTCAAACCTGAACTCAACAGCGGCAGATCTACCGGGGACAACGTTACGTTAGACGATCTGAAGATTTGCAACAGACCAATGATCATCTGCGCTATTTGGGACACCAACATGCTAGCAATGCCTTTGTACTCACACGCCGGCAAGGGAATCGTAAACAAGCCGCAACACGTGAAAGATTCAGCATACTTTATTCGATGGGGTCAAGCAGGCGCTTCCAGTTTTCATGCCTTGGATCCCGATCGCGTTTTGACGATTCACGTGGATGCGGCCTGGTGGCAGAACGACTTCACGGGGACGGACAAGTCGATACTCTATCCTCGACAGCTGGAGACATTGCAGTATCGGTCGCGCATTCGACACTTGGGACGAATGGAAAATCAGGATTTCGCACGACTACTCGCCAAGCGCGATACAGAACTGAGGATAGGAAGTGAATCAAATGACGTAAAGTCTATGATTGATACAAAGGAGAATCACGAAACCGACAAAGACACTGTCGGCACTGACAGCGAACAAAGCAAACATGGCGGCTACGACTTCAGGCACTCAACCAGCATTCAACGGAGAGCTGGGAGTAAAAGGCAACGCGTAGAAATCCCAGAGTGTGGCCGCCCATCTTGATGCCGAAAGCCAAGTAAGACGGAAACAAGAGAGCATTGTCTCTGGCTCGTTATCATTCTGTTGTCCCTACTACAAGAAAGCGCCGGCATATGCTAATAAAAGAAATCATCAATCAATCCAAGCTTGCACAGGGAACGGCGTTCTTGGATAGGAATAGTTCCCTGCACGATCCTCAGGGAAGAATTAAAGGAGAAATAGAAAACGAGAGTTCCCCTAAAGGCAGACGAGTATTAATATAACTTTTGCTACCATGGCCATTCCACATGTGCAGATCATTGCGACAGCCATTCATTTAGTACTATGGAACCACCTGTAAGTTATGACCGTGCACAGATTCAAGACGAGTCACGATCGGCATGACGAGGTCTAGCGTTGCAGGAACAGGGAGGTGCACGGGAATCCCCTTTTACTGGCTTGGGGCCTCCCAGATGAAGAAGTTGGCTTATCCCAAAGTGGTACTTGACGATTATGATTCCCGCAAAAAAAGTCGCCGCGTGAAACGGGGCCATTGTGCTTGTCTCGTGTCATGGGTGAAATCACAACAACAATAATAATAATAGTGAGAACAACATCCAATAAGCACATCTCTTCTTCCCAGGCTTGCTGCACGAAATAGAGCAAACAGAGCGTCTACTCTATCCCAAAAACTCCCCTCCCAGTCAGCTCGATCGGACAAAGAGGGGTCCGAACGTTGCGCGCCGTTAAAGGCTCCTGCCTCATTCCTGGTTAGATCCCCGCCCTGCTCGGAGGGACGATGAGTGCAGAGGACGATGGCCAAGATCCTCAGGATTCTGCGGAAGAATTCGAGGTCGGTAATCTACAGCCTTCTATTTTCTAGGACCTGCGTTCGCTTACTTTCCGCCCAAATTCGCTCCAGGACTCTAAGGAGACCGTAGAAGCATTCACCCCTACAGAGTCCCTTTCCAAACAAGCCTCTCGTAAGAACAGCCAAGTGGAAGACGACCAAGGCCAAGCGTCCGCCAAGTCTGAAAGTCTACGGGACACCATCCAAGATGATGCTCAAACTCCCAGACCTCCCAGCTTAGCAATGCAAGCTGATGCGGGCGCTGGTGGTAGTAATAATCCAAAACCTGCGGACGAACCCACAGAGATCGAGGAGGAGGTCATCCGGCTTGGTATGCCATCGCGGACGCCCACACTCAAACGCAAGGCTGGCTTGGGAATAAGCGGGTCGGGCATGGCTCAGGACAAAGGTATTCGCCAACACATGGATTTGATTTGGACATCTCCCTCATCTAATCAGTCTCTGGATTTTCAGGATCGAGCGTTGTTACGGAACCCTTCCCCGACGCTCCCACTTCTAACGATGGAGATCTACCACAGCGGATACGCTCGGCCAGCCTGAAAGAAGACGACGAAAACCTACCACCACCTTCGCCACCCAAGCGAAAGATCCTGAGCCCCTTTTCCTTTTTCCGACGAGACACAAAATCAAACCAAGACCTCAAATCCCCCCCGGCCTCGTCTACAAGACGCGATACCTCCAGTTCACGGGCCACCATGTCAAGCGATGCCCCTTCTTCCGATGCTGCGGACGCCATTCTCAGGCGGGAGAAGCGGAACAGCCTCAAAGACCGCTTTAAGCTCTTGCGTATGCAAGAGGAGGCTGGCATTAAGTTTGTTGAAGTGGATGGTGAGACCGTTCCTGAAGCTACATTTCCCAAAGATACCGAAAGACGTATGAGCTCGGCTTCGAATGAGAGTGCCGCCAACTCGGCCCTCACGACAAGACCCCGCACCACTTCGATCACACGCTCACCGACCATTCAAGAAGGCTTGGCCCCAGGTACAGCCGCCGGGACGTCTACTGCACCAGCCCAGACGACCGATGAGCCTGTAGACTGGGACTTGTGGCAAGCCGTCGTCTATGAGGGCCCTGCCGCAGTTGCTCGATCCAGCGCTGAAGAGCTCAGCAATGCGATCGCACACGGTATTCCGAGCGCTATACGTGGTGTTGTGTGGCAAGTGCTCGCAAATAGTCAAAGCCCTGAGCTCGAAGCTCTGTACCATGACTTGTCCAAGCGTAGTCAAAGTGCCCCGGCGCGTCGGCCATCGGAAATACTTCGCTTCTCGCGCCCAACGAGCGTCCGCCAACAAAGCTCAAGTACTACAGCCACAGCCACAACCAACGGTACACATCAGAAAGATAAAGAATCTGTTGCATCGTCCGCTTCATCATCACATTCTAACGAGTCTATCTCAGCCGACGCCGCCCTTTCCTCCGACGCTGCCGACTCGCCCACCACACCCCAAGACACAGCGAGCATTGACGACAGCGCCAGCACTCCCGTGGCCAGCACTGGCGCGACCGACTCGAAGAAGCGCCACCAGGAGCACTCAGCGTCCATAAGCCGTCTGGAGAAGGCGATTCGCCGAGACTTGGGCGCTCGTACATCCTACTCCAAGTTCTTGATGTCTGCCGGCTTGCAAGAAGGTCTCTTCGGGATCTGTAAAGCCTACGCCCTCTACGACGAAGAGGTTGGCTACGCGCAGGGCATGAACTTCATTGCTATGCCGCTCCTCTTCAACATGCCCGAAGAAGAGGCGTTCTGTTTATTCGTACGACTGATGAATCAATACAAGCTACGAGATTTGTTTGTGCCGGAAATGCCCGGCTTGCACCTGCATCTTTACCAATTCGAGAGACTGCTGGAGGAGTTCTTGCCTGCCGTGTATTGTCACTTACATCGTCGGGGGGTGCAGCCTCAGCTGTATGCGACGCAGTGGTTCTTGACGCTGTTCGCATACAGATTCCCGTTGCAACTGGTCCTGCGGATATACGATCTGATACTTTCGGAAGGTCTGGAATCCGCGATACTGAAGTTTGGCATCGTGCTGATGCAGAGGAATGCCGATACCCTACTAAAGATGCGAGACATGGCTGCCCTTACAACTTACTTGAAAGAAAAGCTCTTCGATGTTTATATTGACAAGTCACCTTCTGCCTCATCCTTGCTCGAATCGGGCTTCTTCGGTAGCGCCGGTGGTATTGATCGAGAAGTATACAGGGCAGATGCACTGGTTCAAGATGCCACTTCGATCAAGATCACACCTGAGATGCTTCGTGGATACGAAGCGGAGTGGGAGGAGAAGAATCGCGAAGAGAAAGCTCGACAGACCGAATTGGATACACTCCGCACAACTAACGCAACGCTCACCAGCCAATTGAGAACACTCAGCGACCATGCCGAGCGTCACGATACCGAGCAGGTCCAGCTGACACAGGAGTACGTTCGGGTCAAGGTGGAGAACCAGCAGCTCACAGACGACAACGAGTCACTCAGACTTCAGGTCGGCGATCTGCAACGCATCATAGACTCTCAGCCGGAAGAGGTCGAGGCCCGTCTTAAGGAAGAGATGAACAGGATCATCCAGCGCAACTCCGAGGTGCAGAACGAGAACCGCCATCTGGAAGAGCAAGTGCAGGACATGGAAGGCGAGCTGGTGCGAGCGAAGCTGTCCGCGGCCGAGGTGCACGAAGAACTCGAGACGCTTCGACGCAAATGGACCAACATCCAGGGCGTGATGAACTCGACCAAGTGATTTCCCCCGCAAAAGGGACTCGAGTCGGATCGTTGAGGCGAGCGAGTCATCAGGGGGGGGGCAGCGATTTGGGTGATCGAACGCGCCGCGATGTAGCATCTTTTTTTTCCTTCTTTAGACACAATCATAGCCAGCGCCCATCGATCCCTGGCATGCTCCCCAAAGTACAAAGAACGGCGCGCTGCGCAGCACCCGACGTCCGTTGTCGACGCGTCTAGCCGCGCACTGGAGGGGACAGTTGGTTGCTATTGGCAATCGGCCCGGCAGAGCTCGGCGCGGATCGATGCAAGGACGATCGATCAACGAAAGCACTAATAAAATCAAAGAGGGAGAGCATTGGTATTGTAGATGAAAGAAAATACACAGCGGTGCCGCCCGCTCTTGAGCGCGCCCTGGCTGCTCGGCCTTTGCGTGCGGGCTTCCCGCTGCCAGGTTCCTGCAGTGGCGCCGCGCCGCCAGGGCGCTGCCGCAGCGGAGCCTGCAGGGGCTGCCGCGGTGTCGATCAGTATATAGCTAGATAGCGAGGCCAGCTCCTCGACGACGTGCTCGCCGCGGCTCTACTTTTATATCATCCACAGAACTGCGCTGCCACAATCATCTTACAGGCCCGGGTCTTTGCTCCCGGCAAGGCCGATGCGCGTCGTACTGCCACGAGTCCAAGCAGCGTGTCGAGACACACGCGCCGCGATAAAGGGGCAAGCGTTTGGCATAATACTCGAATCCTCTCCAAGGTTGCGTTGAGTCCTTGCTTTTCGTGAATCAACCGCGGACGTGTTGCTCTCGTGGAGACTCTTCCACAAGATGCCTTTCCGAAGCTGCGCTGGAACGTCGATAGCAGTTGCGCCACTTAACAATGGTAAGGCCCGCGCGCACCCCGTTCGCTTGCTTTTTGGTGCTTTTGTCGAGTGATTGCACAAAGTCAATTCTCGAGCTTTTTGCGTGGCCAGCTATCCCACGGAAAACGCAAAGATCTCAAGACAAATATCCGCTGCCCAAAGACTTTGCGCTGCGACGGGCATCCAGGAAAAGCCCCTCGCACTCCTCGATGTCCTGCACCTCGATCTGCACTCCTCCGACGGCACCCTTGGCGCCGACCATGCTCGAATCATCGCCACCCTCAGCAGTAGCTCGCACCAACGCAGTCGAAGTGCTCCCGCCGCGACCGGCAACTTTCGCCAAGATGCTGGCAGGTGAGAGCAGCTGAAGAGCGTACCTCAAGCTGACATCGGCACCTTTCTGAGCGACCTTGTCCAAAGCGGCCTCGCTCAACGTTAGGCCCTCGGTCTTGGAGCGCAAAGAGACAATGGTCTTAATTTCGGGCGCATCGTAAGGCTTGGTCGGGATGATCAGCAAACGCGCCAACAAATCCGGCGGGATACCGTGCGGGCTTGAAATCGCGTCTGTTGGCGCTACAGTCGACGCAGCAACACCGCCTCCGATGTTGGAACCTGTCCCACGGACTTGTGTGATGCCACGGTTACTTGCCAGAATGACAACAGGTGCGATCGAGCTTTCGAGGGCGCGCGACAAATACGTGAAAGCTTCCAGGTCGAGCATATGTACCTCGTCAATGAACAAGACTCCAGGCACAAGTTCGGCCACGCCCTGGTCGATGTATCGGTTGACCACTTTGTTAATTTCAGACCGCAGCTTCTCCGTGATCTCGGTCTTCCGCGGCTTCATCAGCGAACCCATCATGCTCATGACGTCTTGCCCACCTTGGGGTCGGGCATTGGCGATATCAAGATCGTGTAACGTGACATCTTGTACGACCTCCTTCTTCTTGTGCACGTCGCCCTTGGGCATCGGTACATATTCCTCTGCCTCTAGATCGAACTCCTGGGCATAGGCATCGGAGCGACCGACGCGCTTGCAAGCACCGGTTTGCGCTTCGATGTAAATGACATCACCAACCGTGACACGTTCTTTTTGTATAGCTTCGTAGATCGAAGGATCCAGCCGAAGTTTCTTGGTACCCTTTGCACTCTTCAAGCCAAGCAAGAGGTGTGAGATCGTTCGGCCATAGCCACCCAGAGGGTTCTCAGCTTCCTCGGGGGTAAGCTCGATCACCTCTCCCTCATAAACTTCCTTGGTTTCTCGAACCCGAAGACCAATCGCGCGCCTGAATCCTTCCATCAAGGCCTCCGTCTTCTTAACCTCTGCCGAATAAATCTCGCTGCCGACCATCGGGCAGAAGGGAACCCGGGTACCTAGTTCTTGACTGACCGCGAGCGCAAGTGCTGTTTTGCCCGTTCCTGGTGGGCCAGCCAACAGGACAGCCCGGCCAGACATACGCTTCGACTTGACCAGATCGACAACAAGACCGCATGCTTCACGAGCGGCCTTTTGCCCAACAAAGCCGGACGATGTCGATAAGGCATCCCCCGTACTTGATAGGCCAAGCCCTCGGATGTGTGAATGAGCGGCTGTGCGAGGCGTCGACGTCGTCGACGCGTTTGTCGTTAGAGTGACCATGATGAATTGTTTGGAAGAGGAAGTCTAATAGACCGTGTGGTGATATCGATGGTCTAGTGGAATCGTAGAAATCGCAGTCTTAGTAACGATGAATCGTGAGGACTTTGGTAGCTTTTGGTGAATTCGCTGCCTCGCGAGTTTTTTTTTTTGGGACCGGAGAAGCAGAAGCCCCACGACAATTTCAAAGGCGTGCAAGCCCCGGTGCACTTCTCATCAACCAGACGGCCAGGCCTCGACAAAAGAGTTGGAGGGTGCGAGTTAGATTCTCGGGTGCATGAGGGAAGGATTGAGCCAAGTCTGAAGATCAAGTTGGAAGAGCATAAACCGTGCTGGAGTAGAAAGGACCGCGTCCACGCGCGAATCCAGACGGTTGAAGTTTTTTACATGTTTTCTACAGATACAGCGAGAACGGTACACGTGACCTGGCGCACAACAGGCCTGCTAGAAAATATTCAGTCACTGCGAAGGGCTGGAGATCAAGAGGCTCCTGGCATGGTAGCTGGAAATGTGAAAATTAAAACAGGGGCTACAGTCTGTGAATCGCACCAAAAGATCAAGACAATGTAGGATGAAGTTCTAATTAAAGCCTTTTCAAGCAAGTGCTCAGGCAATCATCGTGGATGATTGTCGGTCAAAGCTGGGCTCAAAAAGGCCTCGTCCAACGAACTATTTATGTATCATACACATCAAGAAGTTGATGCTCATTCGCGCAGCGCGAACCTGATCAATGTTATTCTAAAGGATCCAGTCCGAGTCGAGCCATCGAGTTCTGATTGGGTTCAGAACAATGCTGAAGAGGCGAACCCACTGTAATTCGACAGGAGTGCTTCAAGGGAAGGCTCCAAAAGCGTTGTCGTGCCTTTACAGTAACCGCTGAGCCAAGAGAGAGATGAGAGTCCTTGGCCGCTCGGTAGCCTTACAACCGACTTCCGAGCAGAATTGAAGAGAAAGCAAGCCATCGGCAAGCTGCCAGAATGGGTCAGAGGCAGGAGGAGAGAATTTGTTGAGATATCGACCGACGTGAAACATTCTTTGACTTCATTCCTCTTCGCTCTCAGAAGCCGAGTCTGGCTCATCGCCACTAGATTCGGGTCCTGCGTTCAGAATGTTAGTGATAGACCATTGGAGCGACAAGGAGCTGCTTCTTCTTACCACCAGCAGTTGCTCCATGTGACAGTCCGCCGCCTTGGCTCTTGAATTTGTCGAGTTGCTTCTCGATTTGTTCGATCGCGGCGTCCTGCTTGGCCGACTTGCGCTTGCGGGGCTTGCTCAGCTTGGGGGGTGGTTCAAAGTCGCTGACATCATCCGCATGCGCTGCCGGTGCGGCGGATCCAAGATTCTGTCGGACGAGTTTAAGCAGCTCATGGAGAGCCTCATTTGGGATAGCCTCGATTTCGAATTCCAGTTCATCATCCGATTTGTTGGCGAGTTCGTGCTGACCATTCTTGCGGAAAGCGCTCTTGATGATCTCGGCGGCTTTGGTGATCTTTTCCGTAGGGAGCTCCATGATTCGGGTTGCGATTTCGTTCTTCTCTTTGGTTGTGACAGCTCGAAGCTTCTTGTCTTTTTTGGACGAAGACTTCTTGTCACTCTTCTTGGCGGCTGAGGCATCTTTACTGGCGGACTTCTTGCTCGATTTACCGGCGACGGTGGTAGCGGATTTAGCGTTCTTAGCACCGCTCTTTTTGGTGGATTTAGAGGCACCGGAAGGCTTCTTTCCTTGCATCAGAGCCGCCGTTTGCGCTTGGAGCACCGTGAGTTGCTCATGGAGGGCTGCAATTCGAGCCGCCTTGTCCTCTTCCTCGTCGTCCTCTTCTTCAACTTCATCCTCTTCGGACTCTTCGGACTCTGATTCACTTTGCTGGTTAGATGCAGGCTCGTTTTTCTTGATGAACTCGGCCTTGCCTTTCCACAAACTGTTGAACAGGCCCTCGAGCTGCTTCGCCAGGTCGACGACGACATTTTCCTCAGGGTTGAACTTCAGGCAGTTGGCGATCATCAATCTGAAGTCGGCTTCGAACTCCTTCGAGTTTTCGTATTGTCCAAGCTTGAGCTTTTCCTCCATTGTGGACAAGTCCATTGGCTTTTTGATTACCTTGCGATAGTCCGGGATGTTGAGGGCAACCGGATCGACAGGGACAAGGAAGGGGTAGGCGATGGCGTAGTGTTTGCCTTTTTTCATCTCCGAAAGTACAGTTTGGCAGAACTTTAACTCAGTTTCATACTTCTTCTTACGCGGTCTCGAGTAGGGCAAGTCACGAGGCGCGGACTTCTTGATCTCGCGCTTGGGTCGGTCGCCGGTGCCGGCAGATTCGCGGCGTATCTGAGGCATGCCGTCCTCCGAGAGAGCAAAAGTCTGGCTTTGCGAGGTAGGCAAGGACGGCCTCGATTGACGGCGTTGAGTGTCTCGAGGGGTGGGTGGGATCGCACCGAAAGAAGATTTGCGTTTCGGAGCCACTGGCTTGACTTCTTGCCCGGCTTTGGGGACGCGAGTCAGTTGCTTGCGCATAGTTTGCTGCAAAGCAGTACCGGCTTGGGAGACTTGATGTTGCGATCCGTTGAATAAGATGGAATTGTTGACCATAAGATCGAAGTCGACGATGTAGTCATTCACAGACGCGTACGCGTTATTCTTCAATTTAGTGTCCATAGTTCCCAGATCCATTGGCTCTTTAACTTTGTCGAAATAGGTCGGCAGCCCCAAAGCTACTGGATCCACAGGTTGAAGGAAAGCTTTGGCGTTGTTGGACTTTTTAATGTTACGCAAGCCTTCCGAAAGGACTTTTCGCTGCGGCTCTGTCATCGGTCCGTAATCGCCTGAAGGTGTCGTAGAGTTGTAGACGGGTGCCGCGGCCTGCAAAGTGTCTTGGCCAGGCGGAGCAGCTGGTGCAACAACCACGGACTCATCCAGCTCCATTTTGTCAACATTTTCCGTTGTACCATTGGACTCAGCAGCGTCATTGGCGGAATGGACCTGAATTGAATCCAAGATCTCAGTCTTGGGTCGTTTGGCCGCACGCTCCACGCTTTCGCTATCTTCTTCACGTTCACGCGATTCTTTGACATGGCTATCTGCATCTTCGACAGTTGTAGACGATGTCAGCTCAGGCTCAGTTGTTTCGACAGGTTTTCCGTTGTCATGCTCCGCGCTTGCAAGTCGCTCAACCAAAGAAGTAGATGTACTCGCAGCCGCTTCGACTGTATGGTCAAGGTGAGCCGCACCTTCCATGTTCGAACCGTGCTCGTTCTGCAAAGTCGCGCCGGCGGGAGTTACGGCCTCATCAGAGTGTGGGGCTGGATTGCTTGCAGATTCAGTCTCTGGGATGCTGTTTGGAATATCGACACCAGAGTCCATTGCATTGGTTTCGTCTTTCGCCGACTGAGATTCAGCCTCCACGGTCAAGGACGAATGATCCATGGGATTGGCAGCTGTTGTAAGAAGTTCTGTTTGTAAGTCGGGTTTCTTGGTGGAGAGAGAGATGGACTTGCTCTCATGGGTTAGTTTTGTAGTGTCGTTGGAATTTACGTCCTGGGACCCATTGGGTAAACCCGAATTCGCATTCACAGCTTCGCCGTTGATTCGCGACGTACTGATCGCCGGTAATTAGCGCATGCGAGAAAAAAAAAGATCAAGATAGGCAGCGAAGCGGGGTGCAAACTACGAGAAAGCGAATATGGCAAGGTGTTTGAGAAAGAAAAAAAAATGACTCACCCGTTGACCGGCGGGTTAGGCTCAGGATTGTCAGACGAGGTCGGGGGGAGTTCCCGATCGCGAAGACTGGATTCCTGTGGTCGAGGGGCAAAAGTTGTCATCGCTGTGCTGAAGAATGGAAATGGCGTGAAGGATGTTGGTAGCGTGAAAGGCGTAGCCAGCCACTCCTGGACGTTACGCAAGCAAGGCTAATGTAAACATACGCTGGGGATCCGTGCGTGAATCGGCGTTTCCGGTAATCCAAGACACTCTAGTATCGAAGCCAAGGGATAATTAATCGACAGGGAGATGGGCGCGAACAAGACAAGCGAATGTCTTGCAGTTTGATGTCACGTGCGCGAGGATGCGATGGAGATGCTGGTGAAAACGCTCGGTGCACTCTGCGGACGGGAGGCAGCGGAGGCGCGTCGCGTGCGCGGGACCAACCGACGCGCGCAAAAAAAACAAACCACCAGCTACTGCTCTTAGAAAGTGTTTGTCGCAATGACTCGAGCCCCAATTAATGAATTATTCCTGCAAACAATCGTGTAAAAAAAGGTGTCCGGCGTCGTTTCGCGATTTGGCGGGGAAATTAGTGTTGTGTTGAAGATGCGCGATTTACTAGGCGAACGGGGCTGGAGGAGATGACTGTGACGATTCGCGATGGCGGAGAAGAGAAAGAAGAATTTATGTCCGCGATAGAAGTTCGAATTTGACAAACTGCGCTAGTCTACTTTTGGTGTAGCACGGGCCCTGGAATTGCCACCAGAAATTTTTCAGGCCGGCTGCCTTGCCATCTTGCACTACCTCCTTTTGTGGGTGTTGCCTCGCCGGTTCGCGCAAGTGAAGCTTGGCGCCACTTAGAAATGAGAACAGATTGGTGAAACTATGGTTCAAGGATGCGACGCATATCTGATCTGTTGAAGCAGATTGGTTGTTATCTGGAAAGATTTCTAGAGTCGGGACCGAGACGCAGACTAAGATTTTAATGACATGCAGGACTGTAATTAAAGCATTTATGGGAGCGGGTCCGCTGTGCCGCTTTTGCGCATCACCCCTCTCTCAAACAGCTCCAGGCCTGATTTCTTAACCCTGTGACATGAACTAGCGTAGCCTAACACCTCGGGCTTTCAAACCCCCAAAGCAATCACCTCCGTAAATGCACGCGACACCGCAGATAAGGCCCAGTGGCGGGCTTCCGCTCCGCCCAGTTCGTCACTGGAGAAATCTTGCAGGAAGTCCGCCACCAAACGGATCTCACTCACCGCCCGGTTTAGCGCATAACCTTAATAGCTCTTTTTCTCAAATATGCAGGTTTTTGGTTTTCCTCTGGCGAGTCGGCCAGTAACTTCGCTCTACCATCTTTGTTTTTCACGGCCTACAGCATAATTCAGTCTCAATGTAGTTTATCAGCGCTTGACACGGCCTTCTACCACTTTTCAAAATGAGCCATGTTGCAAATTTGCGGCTTCATCAACAGGATCAACCTGCCAACAAACGGCGAAAACTCGTCTCAAACGGAGTGCTCCCCCAAGTCAATGGGGATTCCATTCCACAGCAGATCACCGCACATAGAAATAAAAATGTCAAAATACCCCTACATTCGATCAATGAGAAAACCGGGATTTCGATAGGGAGAGCCGAGGCCGAACCTGCAGGTTGGCAACCGAGTACCAATGGTGTCATCGAAATCTCAAGCAACGACGATTCTTCCAACTCGGAATATGAAACGTCTGACGACGAGAAGCAGACGTCCACGACAAGCCTCGATCGTTCTACCAAAGAAAACCCCTCCCCTGACATCAAACCTAGTCAGCCTGATGGTGTCGCACAAAATCCACAAGGTGACACGTTGGATTCGGAGCAGGAGCAACCTTCATTCGGGGAGCTGCTGAAGAGGCATGGCCCTCAGGCCGTTGATGTTGCAGCGGATACTGGCAAGAAATTGGATTCCAATAAGTTCCAAGGCCATGGAGCCAGACCTCAACAAGCACTATCGCTGCCTTCTTCGGCATCCTTAGGCACAGTGCTCAGTCAAGCCCTGCAAACGAACGACTCAGAGCTCCTCGAAACGTGTCTTCAGAGATCGGAGCTCAGTTCCATCCGTGTCACAATTGAAAGACTACCTTCCGCACTGGCTGCGACTCTACTGGAAAGATTAGCTGAGCGAATGCATAGACGACCAGGCAGGGCCGGTAGCCTGATGGTTTGGGTTCAATGGACGGTTGTTGCGCACGGCGGCTATCTAGCGAGCCAGCCACAAGCCATGAATCAGCTTAAAACACTCTACCGCGTTGTCAAGCAACGGGCAACCGGGTTGCAACCGCTGCTTGCGCTAAAAGGGAAGCTAGATCTACTCGAAGCGCAGCTGCAACTAAGAAAAAGCCGACAAGCAAGGATGACGATGATGGAGAATGTCGATCAAGGCGTCGTCTACGTAGAAGGCGAGAACGAGTCGCCGAGCGACGAGGAGGAAAATGTTTCACAGAAGGCGCAAGATAGATTCCAGCACGTTCGAAACGGCAGCATAGGTGACAAGAGGAAGAGGACAATGATGCCTGCATTCGATGATTCCGAGGATGACCAAGACATGGAACAACTGGCGGACGGTCTCCCGTCTGAGGACGACGATGAGGATGAGGGTGAGGAAGACGACGAGGAGGAAGACGAGGGCAGCGAAGGGTCGGACATTCTAATTGATGATATGGCAGAAGAATCAGCGGATGAGTCAGGTGATCTGGATGAGGAAGACGTCGAGTTTGACGAGTTATCTGACGATGTCGGGGCTGGAAGCGACGGAGACGAGGAGCACAACGAAATAAGGCCTGCTGTTCGCCGCAAGTAGGCATGTACTCGACGTCACCTGTCTTTTTGGCTTAGTCTCTACCCATTTCATGTATTCTTCAGCATGGCTATGGAGCCGTATTAAGAGTCTTTTGACATAGGTCTATGAAAAGCGGTTCTTTGCGATCATGTTCCACCCATTTGTCAGTTTGCTCATTCAAGAATTTGGTCATGTGGGCTCTGCAGGTGTTTTTCAACACGACCTTTGCATACACGCTTCTATAAAAAAATCCGGGAGCGGCGACTCAACCAAACTACCCGGAACTGCGTGGCAATCTCAAATCTGGGGTTTGAAACCCGCCCTACCATGTTCTATTATCACAAGTGTGATCCTTGATCCACGACTGTGAATTCGCAGTCAGCACAGGTGCGGCAAGATCGTGGAAATCGCGTGGGAGAAAGAGATGCGTGTTTCACGCTATGAACAGTTGAATGCATCTGGTCACTTGGTGACGCCAGACGCCTTTTGCGTATATCCAGTCGCTTCGGGATGAGTTGATTGGATCTGTGCATTTCTGGCATCATGCCATTTGGGATAGACCTGGTTACCGTATCAATCCAAGGCATGTTGATTTTTTCTTGTTGGACTGGCAGCCCTTCAAGGGTATGTTGAGCCTCTGCCTGCGCGTATCCATGAGCAACGGCAGGCGCGACCGAGATGCGGACCTGCCAAAAGAATCGCGGTAGGTACAGAAATGTCTCGAGAGGGCCGCTATAGCACCCTATAAGCACGCCAGGTATCGACTGTCTGAGCTATTTTCGCTGAAGGTGGAGACCTGGCCGACCTGCTGCGTGCATTGTGGGCTGAACAGCTCGCAGGATGTTCGTTCTGCAGACATTGTGCAGATGCTCTTTGAGGATCACATTTAAACTACATGCCGGCTTGCCTGCTTCCTTTGATTCTTATACAAACGTCACCTGCTCCTCAGAAGCGAGCTTGAATTCTTTGGCAGACTTTCCTTTAAAAAGATTTCCTGGCAAATCATTCTGGTAAAGATCAAAGGGAGTATTCACTTGGAGGCAGTATTCGCGAGCTCTCTGAAACGCAGCTGGACCACGAACAAAGGATTGAATGTTCGTTGACTTAACGGATACCCACTGATATCATTTCTGCAAGCTCAAGGATGGAGAACTTACCCCGTAATTCTAAGCAGCGCAGATTGGACGAACGTTCGCTGTTCTATACTCCTGGCAAACCAATGGGTCTCCCTTGGGATGCAGAGCATATGGCTGCTATCGAGCCTTTCAGCACCTCGACCATCAGGCGGGCTTGCGATGAGTACATGGCCGAGGGCCTGGATGAGCTCGAGCGGGAAGGGTTTCACTTTCGCCCACGCGCTGGTCGAATACATTTGGATGGTTCCTGGCCATCCAGCATACTTGCGTCAGGGGACGGCCACGCGAGACAAATGAGCAGAAGCCAAGTGGACACGATTCAACCAACTGCTGGGTCTTCGTCTCTCTTGTTCCAGTCCAACGAACGACGAGACAAGGACGATGAAAGCCTGCGCAGCATCCCAAGTTCACCGGTAAAATCGACTCATACTTCTCAAAAGCCGCCGAGGAAGCTGTTGAGAAAGGAGAAGAAGCTACGCGGCATCAAAGCAGTTTTCAAGGATCGAGCGGCGGTCACCAAAGAGACAATGTACAACCATGACAATCGCTCGGCCGCCACGACCGTGACCAGGAGCAACGCATCCTCTACATCGTCCCTGGCGCCTCATCCGTTGAGGTCGCATCCCGTCTCGGCCGAAGAGTTAGTGCCTTCGCCGAGCGCCCCTCAAAACGAACCAATTAACAGCATCGCGAACAGCAAGTGTCTCTCACGGGAGTTTCGCAGTCGTTCGAACACAATGGACGAACCCTGGTTTACCCTGGCCGCGGACACGACCCCTCCAAGCCCACCCCGGAAGCTCGGTTTCGATTCCCTTCACTTCCACCGCCGCCGTACGCCGCGACCGGAACGAGCAAGCAGGCTTTGAGGGCTCGCAGCGATTCCCTGTACTACAATCAGCAATCGACTCGTGAGCTGGCGCCATCAATGGGCGAGCTTTCTGGAAGTATCTGCGCCCGTGGTCAGGGCCACCTGGGCATGCAGGAGGACTCGGATGAGATGTCGGACGACTCGGAAGTGGAGGTGCTGGAGATTGGCGTCGCTCGCGTCAAAAGGGCTGAAATCGGCCTGATGAGGTCTCGCGTCGGTGGCGGTGGTGGCGGGCAGCAGCAGCAGCGGAGACCTGGTGCTGGCCTCGCGCGTGCTCAGGGACATCTAGTCGCGGCGGCCCGGTCGCGGCGATCTCCACGGCAGCAAGCAGGGTGACATAGTTGGGCAATGATACACGACGACGACGAGAAGAAGGACGGCGGTCGTCGTCCCATATAGCAGCGGAATGCGAATCCGTGTTTCTTGTTTTTTTTTTTTTTTTCGTTTTGGGCGCGATCGCCCGCCCTCTGTGCTCGTGTTCGATTGCCTGCCGCGCCCGTGCTTGCGGTGCGTGCGCGCGCGGGGGGTCCGCGGCGCGTGAGAAAGAGAACATTTTTTGTTTAACCAGGAGTAGAAAAAAAATGAAAATGATAAAATTAGTTTTTTTTTCTTTTTTAAAAAAAAGGAGAGGCTGAGGGTGCAAAGTCTTTTTTCGAGAGTCTGTATATAAAACTACAATGGAAAAAAGGGAGAGCGCGCCTTGTTCGCCTCCGTCGCTCTTGATCTGCTGCTGCTGCTGCTCCTGCTGCTGCTAGTGCTGCTGCTTCTCTGGCCTCGTGTGCTAAACAAAGAAAAGAAGAAGAGCGTAGCGAAGCAGAGCTTGCAAAGGGAAAGAGAGTCGCTTTCCGCCAACCAGCAGTGAAGAAAAAACGCCTTCCGCCGTCGGTCGGAGACGGCGATTCCACGAGGAAAAAAGGGTCGATATCTACGGGCGCTCTATGAAGCCTTGCTGTCGGCGCCAGCGGGCGAGCCGGCGCCTTCGGTTCCTGCCACCGGCGAAGCCGCCGCGTCCGCCGCCGCGACCCATACCGCCACGGCCACGGCCGCGCATAGAGCCACCACGGCCGCCGCGAGCGCCGCGTCCGCCCTCACTGTCGCTCGCACCGCCACTCTGATATCCACCGCGGCCAACAGCGCTGGCGGCAGCGGCAGACGCAGGTGCGGATCCGGGGCCGCCACGAGGGCTGAAGTTGTCGTGCCGTCGGGGCTGGTTCGCGCGATCTTCGTAGGGTTTCAGTCGTGGCGCATTCGGCTTGTCTTTAAGGTCATCCTGGGCACGCTTGAGCACAGCCAACATCTCTTCTGGCGAGGAGAAGTGCACGATGCAGAACTTCTGGCGGGCGCTCGATCTTGACGATCTTGGCTCGATCCGCTTCCGAGAAGAGTTCTCTGACTTCGTTGTCGTGGAAAGGGGTCACGGGGACGAAAAATGGCCGAGGTCGGCTTTCGCTCGGCCGAGGGCGTGGAGGTTGAGCGGCCGAGTCCAGGCCCTCAGCGTTGGCCGCAGTGCCGTTGATCCTGTCACCAGCCGCGTCCTTGGCATCGAGAGGTTTGGTCGCAGCGGCCGGAGCCTGTGCGCTGGCCTGAGCAGCAGCAGCCTTTGCCGCAGGTTGCTGCTGCGCAGAAGCGACAGGATTTCCAGGCTGACCAGGGCGCGAAGGGTTGGACGCTTGCATGCCAGAGGCAGGACGCTGAGGTCCGCCGCGATTGGGCTGCTGAGAAGAGGGAGCTGGAACACTGGTGACCGGGGTGGAGCCTCGGACTTGTGGCTGAGCCGAGGCCTGTTGTGTGGAGGAAGCAGCGGGAGGAGCGGGAGAGGGCGCGGATGCTTTGGACATGTCGGCTTGCACGGCCGGGTTGCGAGCGCTGCGGTGTTCGAAATTGAAGCCGCGAGCCTTCATCTCGGTACCGATACGTCCGGCTTCGATGTCGAGCACGAGCCAGCCGAAGGCTGCGTCGGCCAAGTTGAAATTCCACATGTTCTTAAAGGCCGACTCGTCGATCTGGCCGGCCTGAGGACCGATCTGACCACCAAAGGGGCTTCCACCGTTGGCAACGGACGGCATCTTGTCGACGATGCCAAGCGCGTTCTGGAGGATGCGCTTCTGCGCTTCGTTGTCTTGGACCAGCGGCTCCACTTCGCTCTTGACGGTCGACCAGACATCGTCGAAGGAGGCTTTGGAGGCAGCGAGCTTGCCTCTGTAGTGATCAAGAGTCGGATTGACGCTGAACTCGTTGTATGAGCTTCCGTAGCGGAAGTGCAGACCGGCGGATATCGAAAAGTCGACCTTCAAGGTGACGGAAAGCTGGTTGAGGAGACCCTCGCGGGCAGGCGAAGCGTGGGTGATGAAGACACGAGTCTCGCTGGGATCGTAGACTCGCTGAGCGGTGTCGACCAGCTCGCCCATCTGGAGGAGGGTGGTCCACATGGTGCCCTGTCCACCTGCGATGGTTGTGCGACCTTCGCCGTTGTCGAAAAGCTTGTGCATAACGACGGCGCCGCCCAGACCCAGCAAACGAAGCTTGACACCGCCAATGTCGAGCAACCTGGAGTGGGGACTCATCGATTATGTGTAGATTGTCGACCTTGTACTCCCCAGACCTGAGCTTCTCCAAGACTTGAACGTCTTCACAGGCACCCCAGACGGTGTAGACGGGCACGTCAAAGGAGAAGGAGCGGTTCAGGAAAGAGGGCAGCTGTGAGAGAGGGAGCTGTTCGCGGGGGATTCGTTCTTTGATGGACTGGCTGGGAGGCGCGGCCGACACTTGCCGTCTGACCTCGTCAGAGATTAGAGGTGAGTACTGGACGACGTGCTTGAGGGTTCTGCGCGGATTGGACGGTTAGCGGATGTTGTTTTATTTATTTATTTTTTTTGAGCCTTTTCGAGCGAAACTCTTCGTTGGACTTACTTTTCTGCTATGCGAGTAAGGGAGTGGTCGTCGTAAAACCCAAAATCACCCGTGTGGATAATGTAGTCGGCCTTTGCCTGCTTGGCGAGATCGTTGAGGGAGCGAAGGTTGCCTGAAAAGAAGGCGAGCTCGTTAGTTTTTTATTTTTTATTTTTGTTTTTCAGTGTGTACTGGGGGTGGGCAAGAATTGGCTACTGACCTCTCACGTCGGCAACGCAGAGTATGCGGGAGCTTCCTTGTTCGATGACTCTGTTTTGGTTTGGTGCAAGAGGGATGGCGCCGGGCGTAGCGCCCGCAGGAAGAGCTGAGGCTGGGCCGCCATTTGGAACGAAGTTGCCGTTGTTGTTGTTATTGCTGTTGTTGAAAGCTCGGGGTGGCTGAGAAGGAGATTCAATTAGCATCGATAGCGAGGAAGAATCACGGTGCGACCGCAGACTTACACCGGCAGCAGCAGCCATATTGGCGTAGGATTGAGAAGCCAGGGTGAAAGCTTGCTCAGAGTGAGAGGAGCGGCAGGAAAAGCGAGAGGGCGTGTCGGGGGAGGGGGGTATCTTACGGAAAGAGAGGAGGAGAGAAAGGAAAAGGAACGCAACGAGAAGATTAGAGCGGAAGGGGATATGAAGGCTGATGGCAAAAGAAAGACAAGCAAGGTCAATGGCAATTGCGAGCGTGACCTCGAATCGGCGTCGTTCGTTTTTCTCCTATGAGTGATAAAGGTACAGTATTTGCTGCTGTGGAAAAATAAAAAAGCGCGAAATCGTCGGCCGGGCTCTCTCCAGATAGACTAAGCCCAAAGAGGTAAGCGTAGTCTCCGAATGGTCTAACACGGCGGCGATTGTCGCTGGATGGGCCAGACGCATTGATCGTGTCAATGGTTGCCTTGTGACTGCCAATCGACTTGTTCGTGGAAGGCTGGCTATCGCAAAACCCCAAGGATATGCTCACAATGCTGAAAAAGTAGCAAATGGCTTCGACATCCGATGCCAGGACCGTGCAGCCAAGGTGGTCGCCGAGCTCCTTGCTTCCGCAGAGAAGTCCAGCTCGCCGGAAGGTAGGGATTGCCAATTTCGTTTGTCGAGCGCGGTTTGGAATGTGGGTTGCTTGTTTCTGGGGACATGAAGGCTGAGCAAGATTTGAAACAGAGCAAGGTGCGCTGTTCACGCGGCTGAAGGAGGCGAGCCGCACTCCGGCAGGCGCTGGCGCTATAGTCTCCAACAACGTACGTTGATGCAGCCAATCCATCCACCGTGCTTCCAGATCGACGCTGAAATTTGGAGGGCAAGGGTGTGCAAGTGCTCGTCGAGTACTGGTCTGCGAGGCGAGTCCAAGTCGGATCTGGCCCGCCTCGAGTCGATGCGGGCCCTAGCCAACACCATACTCCTTCAGCCCAAAGGCCGACAGGTGTTTGCGAATCTGCAGACGAGGGATGCGTTGGTAGATCAGCTTAAAAATGTATGCATGAAATCGCAGGCGCATAGCACTTGCTCACGCTGACTGCCCAAGGGAACGACGGCGGACGACGAGTTTCTGGCTTCACGACTCCTCTTCCTGTCAACGCAAGACACCGACGTCGATGTTTCAACGTTTGTGGGTGAGATCGGGCTACATACGCTCCTCGCAACGAGCCTGGCCGACTACTCTGCAAAACCGGCCAAATCGCTCATGGACACCATGGCCGTCTCGGAGACGCTCAAGCTCCCTCTGCCGCTGTTCAGAGCATCGCCGGATGCCGCGGAGTTGTTCGAGGGCCTAGTACCTCAACTGCTGGACCTTCTACCTGAATCGGCCACGATCAACAAGTCTGCGCCCTTGGAGCCGCCAGCACGCCACATCATCGACCTGCTGGCCAATCTGCACTTCAAAGCCGACGCCGCCTTTCCTCCTCGCGAACCCACCAAGCACGTTTGCCGTCTCATCGATCTGCTAGAATGCTCGCTGGAGGCCTATGCGGCCTCGGACATGGACGCGGCCTTGGCGCCCCTGCTGCTGCTCCTGAACGGCTTCGCACGAGCCGCGCCGCCGGAAGCGCACGAGGCCAGGGAGTACATGAGCGCGCGCCTGCTGCCCGCGGACCGCGAGCGCACCAGGCCGCTCGGCCAGTCCGGCTCCACGGCGGCGCAGCTGCTGCGCCTGTCGACCGCGGCCGGGGCGCCGATGCTGCGCGACGCCATCCCCGCGCTGCTGTTCGAGCTGTGCGGACGCGACGCCGAGCGGTTCGCCCGCAGCGTCGGCTACGGCTATGCGTCCGGCTTCCTGGCCAGCAACAGCATCCCGTACACGCCGGACGGCGGCGACGGCGGCGGCGACGGGCCTGGCGGCAGGCCTGTCAACCCGGTGACGGGCCAGTTCCTGGCGGACGAGCGGCCGGACGAGCGGCCGGTGATGAGCGAGGAGGAGAAGCTGCGCGAGGCGGAGCGGCTGTTTGTCCTCTTTGAAAGGTGCGTTTTTTTTCGCGGGGCTCGGCAGAGCCCTCGGGTCTCGGGGCCGTTGTTTCCTGCGTTGTGCCTCTTTTTTTTTCTTTTCTCTTTTTCTTTTTTCTTTAAACTTTGAAAAAAAAACAAACCAGGAAGAAAGGAGGGCTGACATTGCGCAGGCTGCGCCGCACCGGCGTCGTCGACGTGCGCAACCCGGTCGCGGAGGCGGCGGCGCGCGGGCGGCTGGAGAAGCTGCCGGACGAGTGACGGACGGAATGGAGATCGAGCGTAGCGAGCAGCAACAACAACAGATCGAGCGAAGCGAGCAAACAAAAAAGAGATCGAGCGCAGCGAGGCAAAGAAAAACGAGATCGAGCGCAGCGAGCAAGGAAAAACGAGATCGAGCGCAGCGAGGCAAAGAAAAAAGAGATCGAGCGAAGCGAGCAAACAAAAAAAAGGGCTTTTCTACATAGCGGAGCGGCGGCGGCCTCGGCCCCCGGGTTGCTGGCTCGGCAGGCAGGCAGGCAGGCAGGTGTGTGTGCTTGTACTTGTGCTTTACCCCCAAAGAAAAAACAAAAACCAAAGAGCGCATTCCCCCTGGCTCTTCTTTCTCTCTTTCAGGAGAACAAAAAAATAAAAAGAAGGCCGAGTATGAGATGGTTCGCGGATAAAATGACACCGAATAAAAAGGGGACAGAAAATGTACAGGTATGGAAGGGGGTTCATGCTTGTTGGTTTTTGGTTTTTTGTCTTTCTTGCCGTCGTCGACGTTATCGAAGGCAGCAGCGGCCGCAATGTTTTCCTCCTCCACATCTTTTCTGATTGAACCGATGACCTATGCCGTCCAACGAAACCCGCGCTTTTGGAGGAAAAGAGGGGAGTCGATCGGGGAGGTTTCGTACTCGCCTGCTGCTGCTACTGATCTACGTCACGGGCATAAACTGTGCGAGGTCCAACCAAGGAATCACTGTTAGCAAGAAGGACTCTCTGGAATTTTGAGAACGAGTGGGAGCTCGGTGGAAGGAAAGAGGGGAATAAAAAAAAAAGAACCACATACGTTGATGATGATGGCGTCTGGGATGTTGAACAGATTGCGCTTGACCATCCAGGTGTACATGCAATCGACCGTGCCATCTTTGCTCCACAACCCTACCGTCTGCTGCTCTCCCGCCTCGTCCGGAGTGTTCTTCCCAGCAGCGCTCGCCGTTCCGTCATTGCTCGCAGCAGCAGCATCGTCCCCTTGCGCCGTGCTTTCTCCGGTGCTGCTCGGAGGCTTGGAAACGGTGGCAACGCTGGCCCGGCCGCTCAGAGGCGAAGCTTCACTGGCGCCCGCCCTACCGAGCGTCTTGTTGCGTGCCTTGGCAGCAGCGCGGTTGGCCTGCATCAGCATGTGCTCTTCCGTGCAATACAGCAGAAGCTTGCACGGTCGCGTCTGGCTCTCCTTGCCTTCGTCGTACGCAAGCTGGCTGTAGTCGTCGAAGAACTGCACGACGCTTCTGTCGTCCAGCAGCTCGGCCAGGAACATGCTCTGCTTCGGCCCGTTCGCCTGGCTGCTTGGGCTCATCTGCATCGGCGCCGAGGCCAGCACGCGAGGTGTGTTGGCACCCAGTCCCGTGCTGCCGATGGTCGAAGCGCCTTCGGTGCCCGTGAAATCGGCGCCACTCGGCCCGCCTTCCGGCTTGGGCGAGTTGATGTTCCAGTTCGGGGCTTCGCCAAGCAGCACCTCGCGCGTCCAGCCTGTGATCATGGAGAACTCGGAGCTAACGAGCGCCACCTCGCCAGTGCGGCGGCAGATGAGGGTCGGGATGCCGACGATCTTCAGGTACTCCTCGTAATCGAGCAGCGAGCGCTGGAAGATGGTCTCCATGAACGCCAAGTCGCTCTGCGTGAGGGACATGGTCAGGGAAAGGAAACGCGGCCTGATGGAGGCGAAGGCTTTGGCGACGCTCAAGATCTGCTGCCGGTTGAGGCGTCGCCTCAGGTAGCTGAAGAGCCGGTGAAAGGCACTAGGGTATGGGTACGGGTCGTAGTTCGTAAGGTAGATGGTCGAAGGGTGCTTGCTCTTTTTAGGCTTGTTAGCTTTTGTCACCATGCTCAGGACCGATCCGTCTCGAGTTGCACCGAGACTGTCCTGGCCGAAAACGTTAGCAGACTCACGCTGTGAGTATTCGGCGTCGATGTCTTGGTTTGGTTGCGTAGCGATCAGACTCTGCTCCTGCTCCTGTAGCTGCTGTTGCGACCCGGCCCGATCCTGCTGCGACGGCTGAAAGGGCATCGCAAAGCCGTTGTTAGTGTGCGCCATCTGATTCGCAGGGCTTTGCTGCAGAGCTACAAGGCCGTTGTTGGTGTTATAAGGCATTACGTTTTCCATGTCTGATACAGAGATGCTGTTGGGTCGATGGGCGATGGCATAGGCGGCGAAGTTGTTAAATCCGGAGCCGTCAGCGCCGTGTTGACTTGACCGTCCGCGTATTGCATAGGGGAAAGGTTGGATGCCGGTAGTGTTAGGCTGCCACAAGGAGAGAGCCCGGTCGCCACGAAATCGAGGTAATAGTCGTTGCTGTTGGTCCGCGGAGGAGGGGGTAGAGGAGGGGGGAGAAGAGGAGCAGGAGCAGGAGGCGCGGGGGGGCCAAGGTAGTTTGGCGGGGACCTGGAGGTCGTTTTGGGGGAAATTGGGCATTCCGGGGAGACCAGGGAACATATCACCCAATGCGCCGAACTCCATCGCACCGTATTGGCTGCCGAAGTCTCCCTCGACGAAATTGTTGACATTGTAGAACTGGTCAGCAGGACGAGGGTCGGGCTGATAGAATTGCTGAGCAGCAGGGGCCTGAGCGTCTACTGCTGGCGGCGCTGGCGCTGGCGGCGGTGCCGGCGCCGGCGCTGTTGGAATGAATTGCTGCGGATTTGGATCGTAATTTGAATCCACAGACGCGCTTGGTTGAAGAGCAGGCATGATGACTTCGACCGGCGAGCCTTGCGGCGTAGGTATCATCTCCGACGACCGGTGGGGAGAGGGCACGGATTGTTGACTGGCCATTTGAGGGGTCTGATCGATATCATCATGCGTGGAAGCTTTCCTTGAAGATCTGCTAGTCTTCCGATGCGTATGCGCACTGCTAGAGTTTTGCGGCGAGGTAGCGCCATGGCCATATAAGGCGTCATTTGGAGCGTCATGCAGGTACTTGGCCTTTTTGCGGGCGCCATCATGGCACTGGTGCGGGATCTTGCGCATTTTGCAACGCTCGCAAGGTCGTTGATCCTCTGCAAGGGCGTAGCACACAGAGGTCAGCGGGGAATGGGAGAAGAAGAAAAAAAAACAGGCGGCCGCAGGATGGTCGGAAAGACAAGAGTCCATGAGGAAAGGGGGGGGGGGGGCTTACCGCAGGTTAGATGGGCTCTCTGGCAGGGAGCGCAGGCTCGCTGGGCCTTTTTTCCGCTTGGGACGGTTCGGATCCTTGGCAGCAGCAGTAGCAGTGGCACTGGCAGGCGCAGCGGCAGCAGAGGAGGAAGATGGTGGCATGTCTGGAGTGTGAGAAGCGATGGGCGCAAGCTTGTTGGTGGATGATGGAGGCGGAGGGGATGTCGAGCTTGTGATATTAGTAGGATGCGAGCTGGCGTCAGGCGAGGAGCGCGGTGAGGGAGAGCGAAGTCGGCGAGGTTTTGGTGAGCGCCGAGACGCTGTTGGGCTGGACATGATTTGTGATCTGTGGTCTGTGGTTTGTGGTTTGTGATCTGTTGAAGTGGTCGCTAATGGAGAACGGTTGCAAGATCAAAACGGGTTTGGAAAGCGGATGGCGTTCTACAGCGGTGCTGCGTATGCAGCCGGTGCGGTGTCCACTGATCTGATAGCAGGGCTGCCATTTGCCGGGGATGCGGTCGAGGCAGATCCGGAGAGTGATTGCTTGAGGCTACTGCATCAGGCCGATCGATCTGTGCGCGCAGGATGCTGGAGTGACTGGAGGCTCAAGGCGACGGTGTAACGTTGTAGATGCTCCGCTGTACGTCCACAGATCCAGCCGGGCGGAAAGCAGCAGGATTGGGCTGATCGCGAGACAGAGATCGAGAGAGATTGACGAACGTGAGGTATCTCCTCAAAGAAGATAGCGGGGCACGGCTCAGAATATAGAAAGCGCGATCCGGTCATGGGAGGCCGGTCCACAGGCCAGTGACAGCGGTGACCTGGATGGTGACGGCAATGATGGCGGTGGTGGTGGTGATGGTGATGGTGATACGGGCCTGCTGGAGCGGGCTGCAAATTTGGCATTTACCACAACTATTTCACTTCAGAGGGCACGACTTCGCGCAGCAACGCCCCGCTTATACTCCCTACCGGAAATTTCTTGCTTCTCCTCTCCACGCGACGACCAGCGCGAAGGGGAAAGCAGTTGCCGAGCGGGCGTGGTGAATGAAGGAGAGCTGCGGCATCGTTCTGTCGCTTGGAGGTAGATCGCGAGGAAGGTGCAGCAGGCTGCCTGACCAATCAGGAAGCGGCGACTGGTTTGGATGGGGATCTGCGAAGCCAGCGGAAATGGTTGAATCGACATTATTTTTCTTAATTTTTAAAAACAAAACTAGCGCTTGTGAGCCGAGCTTGGTGAATGTAGAGTCGTTCAGCTTAGATTTTGCGCGATGACAGTATATCTGGGGATATATAGAGATGCAACTAATGCGATAACATGCTGATATGCAAGGGGCACTTCCGCCCGCAGGGAAAGAAGTAGAGGGGCCGTTCCTTCCCTCGACGCCGCAATTATTGAGATACACACATCCCATTTCCCCCCCACCCCATCTGCGCCTTACCACGCATCCTGGGAATTGTGAGACCAGTCGCACACAAGAGTGCGTCCGGGGAAGCGGGGCGTCAATTCCTGAACGTTTCTGTCAAAGACGAATCCGTGTCGAACCATCCGGCTGATCCAAAGCCGTGGTCGTGCCAAGGTAGCGCTTAGCCTCAAGGCCTGCTGCAGCAATCAGCCGAACGCTGTATCGCTGCATACAGATATATGTCCGAGCATCCTCCTTCCGAACGATGCGGTGATACCTCGCCTTCTGAGAAATGTTCTGATCTTTATCCCTTGGGAAGAGGATGGTGGGAAAGGAAATAAGAAGAAAAAAAAAATCTATAACCCTAATCGGCCGAGGCGAACTTGCTGCGGGCTCGGATCTGCTTTCCGTATTTGAAGAAGATGTACGGGAATGGCATGAGTGCGACGCCGAGGAAGGCCAACAGGGAAGAGCCCAGTTCAAGCCCAGGTTGTCATACATTTGGTCTCCGAATAGCGGGAAGCCAGCCGCGAAAGCGCTACGCAGAAAGGCGTTGGCGCCAAGAGCGGATGCCGCGTACAGCGGGTACGCCTCGACCTTTGAACGTGAAGATTCCCGTGAAACAAAGCACCATGCCGCAGCCAAAGACGCCCTCGAAGATGACCGGCGCGATCCAGGGTACGAACGAGTACGAGGTCCATCCAAAGCCAAAGAGGCCGATGGGGAAGAGCACCGCGCCGGCGATGGTGGGCGGCAGCCTAAACTCGGGCTCCGACCGTCCGCCGTTGTTTCTCACCAGGCGCATGTAGTTCCACGACCAGAACACGTCGCTGCCCGCCGCGACGAGCATGCCCACGAATAGGCCCATAAAAGTCAGCCCGCTCTGCGAGAGGTCAAAGCCGTGCGTCTGTTCGAAGACCAGCGGGAATGCACCGAATGCCAGGTATTGGATTCCGAGGAGGAGCGCGCTCATCAGAGACAACACTAAACACATTGGATCCAAGAGCAGTAGCTGCAGCGGCCGGTAGCAAGATCGACCGATCACCTGAAAGATGTTCTGGTTCTTCGCCTCGATCGGCGCCCAGTACCGATCGTCACCCGTCTCTCTTCGCAGGCGTCTCGCTTTGTTGCGCAGAAGGACGGGATGATACGTGTCTGGCACGAAAGCGAGGATGAAGAGAAACTGCACCCCCGTCCAGATGAGCAATGTCCAAAAGGACCATCGCCAAGTCGTGTTTTGATTGATGAAGCCTCCCAGCAGAGGACTGTAGTGGACGTTAGTTTTTGGAAGGGGGAGAAGAAGAAGAAGAAGCAAACAAATAAAAACAAGACATAAAAAGGGAAGCATACCCAATACTCGGACCCATGAAGCAGGAGCTGGTATAGATGATCATGGGGGTCGAAAGCTGCGTTTTGCCAAACAAATCACCTAAGGGGAAAGAAAATGCACATAGATTAGTTGCAATTCAGTGCAGAGGAGGGCATCCTGGCTTACCGATAGTGCCGCCAGCGACACTGAGGAAGGCGCTTGCAAAGAATCCGTCGATGAAGCGTGTGACCAAGATGGTGGCCATGTTCTGTGCAACGGCGCATGGGATGATGAAGAGGAAGATCATGGGGAAGGCCACCAAGTAGACAAGCCGTCGACCGTAGAACTCCGAGAGGGGCGCCAGGAGCATTGGGCCGATCATCAGGCCGATCACAAAGGTCGTCAGGCCCAGTATACAGATCTCCTCGACCGTGTGGAACTCGCTCTCCAGTTGCTCGTATGTGGAGGTGTATAGCGAAGAGTTGCACGTCACGCAGAATGAGCTCATCGCCACCACCATCGCAATTGCCCATTTCCTGGCGTACGGCTTGCTGCGAGGATTCTCCGGGTCGTCGTCGCCGCCGTCCCACTTGACTTCAAAGTCGGGGGTCCCCGCCCACCTGGGCCGCTCTGCTGTCTTTCCACGTCCCTTTTCATTCGTATTCCTTGCCTCCCCATACGGGACGATCGCCTTTATTGTTCTCAACGTCCGAGTGATCACTGCTGAATTGCTGTGATTCAAGAGCGAAACCATTCGGATCATCTTCTTGCTTGTGTCCGTCCATGGCGCTAGTTTGGGGGGGGGGGTTTCTTTCTTGTTCAATGGGATCTAGTTGCCACCCGAAGCGCTCAAAGCCTATGAGGAGGATGGAGGGAATGCGCGAATGGGGCGAGATCCCTTGCTTTTAGAAGAAGAAGAAGCTTTTAGGAAAACATGGCCAGCAACAGATCCATGTGGCTACGTGCATACGAGCAATATGATTTTTTTTTGGATTTATAAGCTCCAAGGTGAACTAACCTTCAACGCTCCGATGAGATACGTTATTTCGGGCCGAACGGCGCGGTTCAGTAAAGTGCGAATGAGAGCGTATACGCAGCGTTTAGAGGTCCGTCGGAGGCGAGCAAATCTGCGAGCAAATCTGCGAGCATCAAAACCCGTCTGACGGCACGCGCGATACGATACAAGTGCGTTTAAAGGGATGCGTCAAGGCTGGCTGAAAATATCATTTAATTCAAAGCACGGGCAACGTCATTGACTTCGCAATGAATCTTCCTTCCACGTCAAGGAAACAAAAAAAGTTCCACAGCTGCCAATCAAAATGAGCCGCCCGACCGGACCGTCGTCCCTCCACCAGTCGTTACTTTGATTACCTTATCACTCGCTTATAAGTTCTCGCTCATAACCTAGTCATCCTTATGTCCGACCTGCTTCGCACTGCTGTCTGTAGATGGCCTTCTATGCGAAAGACCTCGCTACTGTCCGCGTATATTGTACGCGACTTTTGCAGACCCCAATGTCGGCTGCAGTGCAGGCGAACCCTGGGACGTGCATATCGGCGATCCGCTCGATCCACCTCCCTGTCGCTTGACGACAAATGCGGAAGTAAAACACACGTCACAAATGACCTGTCAAATCATCTCCGGCCGGCCTCGCCCGAGGCTTTGCTCGCAAGTCAGCGAGGCCCTCCCCGCATGCTCTGATGTCAAGAGGATTAATATCCGCAGAAACGTGTGTGCCTTGCGCGTGTCATCTGCTGCACCTCGATCTTGTTTATATACGAATTACCGGCTGTTGATTTGGATGAAACGAAGAACGAGCGAAGCGATATCGTGACAGCACCTTAGATAAGAATGCCAAGCGCACGGGCCATTCGCAGCTTTTGGTAGCTCGCTCATCTCGAGGTTTGACAGGTCGCGCAATAGCCTCAACCAATTGCTGGTGCCTCCTCCTCGTCCTCCTCGTCCTCCTCCTCCTTCCAGCATCAATGATGACGACGTCGCCTCGATCTCAGCTCGTCAATTTTCTGGGCTGTTTCGTAACCAGCCTGCCCTCGTCCCATCGCCGGAATTGGACATAAGCGATCCACTCTCACACATTCTTCCGAAAGGTCGAGGGTCCGGGTAGGGCCTGAGTCAACTCCCCAATTGCGACCGCATTTGCTGTCTTTGTTGCCCTGCCTCCGCCCTACCTCGAGCCCTTATGACGCGACCGAGCATCGTTGGTCCGGACTCTGGTCCGGAACCTCCGTTTCCGATAAAACTGTCGGGGAGGATTATTAGGGGTTTCGGAAGGGGAGGGGAAAGAGGTTCGTGACCAGCCGTCTTCAGATCGCTTGAAAACTGTCTCTTTCCATTTTTATTTGCTTTCTCTCACAGCCATGTTTGCTATCTAGTTGGGCATCCCGACTGCCAACATTCCGATCACTGGCTTGGAGGTCGGTGGTCACAAGGATATAGAAAACGGCATCTACTACGGTTTCGCCGGCATTTCCTTCACCGGTATCGTCAGCGATGTCTCTCAGGCTGCAGCTCCGCTTGGAGAGGATTCAGCCAAACAAAAGCTGCCATCGACAGCCTCAGCCCTACCGCCGCTAAATCCTTACAAAGACGCTCCTGACAAAGTGTTCCCCATGGTCATGAGCATAGGTTGGAATCCATTCTACAACAACGAGGTCAGAAGCGTCGAAGTGCATGTCATTGACACCTTCAACGCCGATTTCTACAATGCAATGATGAACCTCTCCATGTTGTGCTTCATCCGCAAGGAACGAAATTATGACAGCATGGATGACTTGATTCAGGACATCAAATTTGACATTGAAGTCAGCAAATCCAGTCTCGCCCGGAAGGCCTATCAGGACCACCAGACCGACCCGTTTCTGCTGGATTTCAGCTGGGCC
>JASUAB010000034.1:0-146648 GCA_037013595.1 Dicorynia guianensis
CCCTAACCCTAACCCTAACCCTAACCCTAACCCTAACCCTAACCCCTAACCCTAACCCTAACCCTAACCCTAACCCTAACCCTAACCCTAACCCCTAACACGCTCACGCTCACACTTCGGCCGGGCCGGGCCGGGTTAAACTAAATACGTAAGTTAACTACCCGGGTAATATAATACCCTAGTTTTATAATATAAAATTTTATCTATTTTACTCTACCTAACTACCTATTTCTATAAGCTATATCTCTACTAATTCTAACTATTTTATACTAAAAACGGTATAATATTAATCCTATTAACTCTAGTAACTTACCTATTATATATTTTACTATAAATTACGGTTATTACGTTATAAGTTTAATATTTTAGGTACTAAAGAGGTTACTATCTTTATCTATCTTTATACCTCCCTTTATACCTCTATAATAACCTTAATATTAATAAATTAAATATTATAGTTAACTATCTTCTTCTTCTTCTTTATTTATAATAATATTATTACCTAATTAGTTAATTTCTTTACCTCGCGATTATTAGAGACCTATAAAAATAGTATACTATTAAATATCTTTAGAATCTTATACTTTACTACTTATAAGGTACGTATATTACTATCCTAAAGTTAATCTAGGATTTATAAAAGTTACTATTTATTCCTAGGCGTTTTAAGAAGTATTCCTAATTCTTATAGTAGTATAATAGACTTCTACTATTATTCTACCTCCTAGTCTACCTTCTAGTTTACCTTCTAGTTTACTTTTTAGTCTAAAGCCGGTTTCTTAAAGAACCTAGACTCTAGAACCTTCTATAGTTACTATAGCTATATCCTTATAGTCTCTTATACTTTTAGGATATACTCTTTTTAAAATACCTTCTTACTAACTTCCTAGTAGTACTCTAGAAAGCGTATCTTCTTAACTAGGGTAGTATTATCTAGTTTAGCTAAAGTAGTAATTTTTTAATAATAGGACGTCTTTAGGACTAAGAAATATACTAAATTAAGTAGTTAATAGAGGTAAGAACTATACGGTATAAAATAATAAAGAAAAATATAATTTATCTAGTACTTATATATAAAATTAGTAATATAATAGCTATTATAGCTGTTAAGAAGAAGGAGACACTACTTACCACGTAAAGAACTTATATAAGATAGAAAGACCTCCTTTAACTACTAAATTATTATAGTATTAGATATATATCTATTTATTAATGTTTTATAGAGATAATTAGGTATTTTATTAGACTCTATAGAGAACTATAAGAACTAGGCGTACTTCCTCTTAAAGATAATTATAGGGTATATCCTCCTACCTCCTACTAAGATAGTCTTAATAATAGATACCTATTTATAATTTAGTAGTATTTTTATAAAGGTAAAGTTACTCTTAGTATTCCCTAAGATAGTATAGTTATTATAAATACCTAATACTAGGCTAGTCTTATCTATATTATAAATATCCTTATTAAAGATAAAGTACTCGCGCTTAATCTTTAATAGATAATTATACTAGGCCTTAATTACCTTACTATTAGTAATATTAAGATACTATAAGTTAATCTTCTAACTAATTTTTAATTTAATATCTAAGTAGTAACTAAGGAATTAATTTATCTAGTTTTTATCTAGTAGATAATAATAACCGTTAGCTCTAATAATCTTATTAACTATCTTATAAAGTAGGGTAAATAATATAGGAAGAAAGGTAGCCTTAGCTTATAATATTTACCTTATTAGAAGCCTCTTTTATACTAGTAATAGTAGTTAAAGCTTCTCTATTATTTATTTATAATTTCTAGTCTTTCCTAAAGCCTATCTTAAGACTATAAAGTAGTTAACTTCGTATATAGCCGTAGCCTTATAAATACTAGGAAATTTTTTTCCTAGGAAATCCGTAATAGTAAGATCTACTACGTCTATAGTTTTAGTAGATATTAAGATAGAATTAGTAGAGTAATAGTTAATTATATATTAATAGTAAGGATATAAAATTTTTAAAACTAAATATTATAAAACTAGGGTATTATATTACCCGGGTAGTCAACTTATATATATTAGTATATTTTATATAAAAATAAATTCTAGTCCTATTTAGGAAGCTTTTAATTTTAGTCTAAAAAAACTATTTCTATTTAAGAAGTTTTTTAACTTTAATTTAAAAAATTACGCCTATTTAGGAAGCTCTTAATAAAATAAATAAAATTATTTTATTTTAGGAAGCTTTTTATTTACTATCTTAAAACTTTAGATAAGACTATTTTATTAGATCTTATTATTCTAATAATCTAATAAATCTTAGATAAAGCTTTACTTATTAGGGTATCTACTAATTAAGACTCTTAAACTCTAGATAAGAATCTAGTAGAATATTTCTATTTACTAGTTTTTTACTTATTTTTTACTAATTCTTAACGCTAAATATTATCTTTTAAATTATTATATAAACCCTCTTCTTTTTCTTTTAAATTCTTTTTTTCTTACTCTACTATATTAGAATAGTAGTATATTACCTATCTACTATATTCTATTTAAATAAATACTACTAGTATATTCTAGTAATTATTTATTATTAAATCTACTAAATTTACTAAATTTATTTATTTTATTTACTCTATTTACTTTCTTCTTATTTTAGGAGAAGAAAATGCCTTCTTTATTATTAGAATCTAAGATTCTAAAAAGGTTAGTATATTATTCTTATTAAAAATTTTATTTATAATTATACTAACTTTATATTCTACTAATTAGAAGAGGAAGACCTCCTAAAAATACTCTTAAAAAAGAGAAATCTACTAAGATTTTAAAAAGGTATTTTTTTTATTCTATTTTTAATTCTAAATTTTATTACTAAAATACTAATTATATTTAATTTTTAGAAGAGGAAGACCTCCTAAAACTACTTCTTTTAAAAAAGAAGAGAATCTAGTTCTACTAGATAAACTTCTTTTTTTAGAAAAAGAAGTAGAAAAAATAAGTAAGTTTTATTATTATATTTTATTTTTATTTATTTTTAATCTAAAAATTTTACTAATATTTTATTAGATTCTATTTTATTAGAACTAAAACTTTTATTAGATTTAAATTCTAATAAAAAAGGTATAAGTTCTAATTTATTTTATTTTTAATTAAAATACTAACTAATTTATATTAGAAGATACTTCTGTTTTAGATTCTAATTTAGAATCTAGTTATTTAGAAGACACTTCTATTCTAAATTCTAGTTTAGAATCTAGTTTTTTAGAAGATACTTCTATTCTAGATTCTAATTTAGAATCTAGTTATTTAGAAGATACTTCTATTCTAGATTCTAGTTTAGAATCTAGTTATTTAGAAGATACTTCTATTCTAGATTCTAGTTTAAAATCTAGTTATTTAGAAGATACTTCTATTCTAGATTCTAGTTTAGAATTTAGTTATTTAGAATATATTAATATATAGAATTTTATTTAAAATTTTATTATATTAATCTATTAATCTACTAATCTACTAGTTAACTAAACTAAATATTCTAATATTTATTATTATACTAATCTACTATCTAAAAAAAAATTTAAAATAGCTATTTTTTAATCTTAATAGGTTTATAATATTATTATTTTATTATTAATTCTAATTTTTAATTCTAATTAATTAGTTTTAATTAATTATTAGATTTTTCTTTCTTTCTATCTCTAGGATTAGGGCTAATTACTAGATTTTTTAATATATTAGAATTATTAGGAGTCCTAGGCCGTTTTTTAGAAATATTTTTATTTATATTTATTATTTCTTCTTCTTCTTCTTCTTCTTCTAAAATACTAGAATCTCTACTTACTACTAGTATCTCTAGTTTCTTTTCTATAATCTAATAATTTAATTAGATCTAAATTATTTAAAATTTCTATTATTAGAATAGAATTTAGATTTTCTAATTCTATAGGACTAAAATAAAGCTTAATTATATTTATTATTTTAGTTTTTATATTAGAATTATTTCTAATATTCTCTATATCTATTAGATTCTTATTTAAAATTCTAGTATAGTAGTATTCTAATATATCTATATCTAATTCTAATTCTAATAGAATTAAATAGGGTATATAATTAGTATATTTACACCCGTCTTCTATATTATTCTGTTTTTTTAGTAAATTACAGATTCTAGACGGTAAATAACAATTATAACACCCTAAATAAGGTTTTAAATTAGGATTTTCTAGTATATAACGTCTAATAAGGTTATTTATAGTAGAAACTCTATTATTCATATTAGTACTAAAATAACTACATTCTTCTAGTATATGACTAGTATATATAGTATTTTCTAGTACTAATAGGCACCATAGACAGTAGTTACTATATATAGAATTTATTTTAGTAAATAACTCTATTATTTTAGTTTCTTTACTAATAGTTTCTTTTTTTTCTCTATTTTTAGTAGTTTCCAGTAGATTATTAGTATATAAACAGTTACTACATAGTTTTAAACCTAGAGAACTACAGCTATATTCTACTAAATTATCTAAATAGTTACTAATTATTCCTCTAAGACATTTATTACTATTTATATAGTATTTTAAATATTCTTTATCTAGTTTTCTAAATTCGTCTATATTAGAAATTTTATCTCGATTATTTATATATTTATATATATAATTAGAGGAATTATTAGGTTTATTAGTAATTAAATAGCTAATTCCGTTATTTCTAATTCTAGAGGCTTCCTGAATATATTCTAATAAACTACTATAAGGATTAATTATAATAGTATATTTAATAAAACTAAAATCTACCCCTATACTTAGTATATTAGTACTAATTAAATAGTTATAATTATTATTAGTAGTATTAGTATAATTAGCTAAAATATTAGTATTATCCGGGTTATTATAATAGTAAAACGGAATATTTAAAGAATTAGATAAAATTTTTCCTTCTTCTATATTATTTAAAAATAATAGAACTTTACTAGTAGAATTAACTCCTATTTTTTTAATAGACTCTAATAGTAAATCTATATTATTAGTTCTATTTAGTTCTTTATTATAATAAACTAGTTTAAAGTCTATATCTTCTCTATTAGAGTTATTTCTAATTATTTTAGTATTTTTAGTAATTTTAAAATATTCTAATAATAAATTAGTTAATTCTATAGGTAAAGTACCGCTTAAAAATACTAAATTACCCTTATATTTTAGTATAGAATTAGTATATTTTAAAATAGCTCTATAATTAGTTTCTAGTAGAATTAGATGAGCTTCATCTAAATAGAAAGTTATTTTAATTTTATTTTTTACTAATATATTAATAAATCTTTCTAGATTCTTATCTAGTATACTATCTATAGATAGAAAGCCTAGATTAAAATCTAATAAATTAATAGAATTATAAACTATCTAGTATTTCTTCTAGAATAATAGCTTTTAAACCTAGTTTTTTAGCTCTATTAAATAGATCTAGTTTTAAACTATTTCTAGGAGTAATTACTATATAAATATTCGAGTTATTTCTATTTATATAACTAGGTAATAAAAATAAAAGGCTTTTTCCGCTTCCCGTTTTATTTATATATACTAAATAGTTTATATTACTATATAATATAGTATTTAAAGCTTCTTCTTGTTTAGTATCTCTAAAATTAGCTTTAGAATTCTTAAAAAATTCTTTTAAATAGTCTAATAAAGGCTTTTCTTTATTTTCTAATAGAATATTAGCTAAAATTCTATTATCTTTTAAATTAGAAGGATTTAAAAGCTCTATTTCTTTACTATTATAGTTATTAGTTATAATCTTATTAATATTTAGAAAATTAAAATAAATATAACTAAATACTAAGGTTTTATTATATAAATCCTTATTTAAATTAAAAAGGATTATCTATTTCTAGACTATAATTTAAAAATCCTACTTTATTAGATCTATTAGATTGATTATTTATAAGACTAATATGTTCTAAATTATTAGAATTTAGATTTAAATTATTTATATTAAAATCCTCTATTTCTTCTATTTCTTCTATATTCTTAAAATAATAATTAGAATAATAATTAAAATAATAATTAAAATAATAATTAAAATAATAATTAAAATAATAATTAAAATAATAATTAAAATAATAATTAAGATAATAAATTATAAATATTTAAAATATTAAAATAATAATTAAATAATTAAATAATTAAATAAAATATCTAAATTCTCTAATATAAAAGAAGAGCTAAATCTCTTCTAAATAAAATATTTTTAAATTTCTTATTATCTTATTCTAAACTACTAAACTACTAAACTATTAAATTACTAAACTACTAAATTACTAAACTACTAAACTACTAAACTACTAAATTACTAAACTACTAAACTACTAAACTACTAAATTATTATACTAATAAACTAACCCTTAGGATTTAATTAAGTGAATATTTATAAAATCGAGTATCTAAGAAAGAAACTAGAATAATATAGATATTTCTAAATATCTATATTAATATTTAAATACTAGAATACTGGAATTATTTTAAACTACTTTTAGAATACTACTAGAATACTAGAATTATTCCTAAATACTAGAATTATTCTAGAATACTACTAGAATACTAGAATTATTCTAGAATACTAGAATATTAGTATATTAATATATCTAAAATACTAAAATATTAAATAATGGAAAATCTCGAAGAATATATAAATTTAAATTTAAATAACTTTACTAGTTCTATAGAACCTACTATAGTAGAAGATTTAAAACCTAGTTTTATAAAATATAACTCTAATTTATCTATTATTCTATGCTCTAAGTGTAGAATAGTAATATCTAATATAAATATACTAAATAATCACCTAAAAATAAAGCATAAGGACTATTATTTAAATAATAAACTAGAAATAGAAGAATTACTAGAAAAACTAAAAAATAACTATATAATTAAGGATTATTTTAATAAAAAAATAGAAACTACTACTATATCTAGTAATTCTAGTACTAATAATACTAATAATTACGAAATTTCTAATTTTAAATACTTTTTTAAAGAATTACCTATTAGTTTTAATAGTTTTATATGTAAAAACTGCTACTATATTAGTATTAGTAATAAAACTATTAGAAAACATTTAATTACTAAACATAATATAAAAGAAACTAAAAATAGTAATCTAAAAAGTTCTAATTATTTAGAAGGTTTACCAATTCAGTCTCTATATTCTAAACGAAACTATTTTATTACTAAATTACCTAGTTTAGATATAATTAGTAGAAATTCTAATAAAAAAAAGAAAAATAATAATAATAATAATAATAATAATACTATTATAAGTTCTAATAGTAATAATTCTAGTAGTACTAATTTTAATAGTAATAATTCTAATTTAAGTTCTATTATTAGAAATTATAATCTATCTATAAATAATCCTATTAATAGTTCTAATTTTAGTTTTAGAGATATTAATATTTTTCTAAAACTAACGAATTTTAACTTATTTATTAAAAATAAGAATTTAAAAGAATTAGAGCTTCTTCTTAATAAAGAATATATATTAAAAGATAATTATTTAATTTATATTTATAATAGAGTTATAGAATTAGCCTCTATTATAAATAAAAATTTAGTTAATATACCTTCTTATTATAAAAAAGCTTTAAAAAATAATATTTTAATAGAGTCTAGTTATCGACCTAGTTTTATAGAATTTAAAGCTTTAGAAAAAGAAACTAGTAAAACTTATTTTAAAAATATAGCTTTATTAGTTATATTTCTAATAAAACTTTATTTAATTAAAAATAATATACTAGAAGTCTCTAATAAAGAAGATTATAATAATATTATTATAGAAGAAGAACTAGAAAGTAATCTTATTAATATATTAGATTTAAACTCTAGTTTTTTTAGAGAAAAGAAAACTAAAGAAAAATTTAATATTATTTTAAATTCTTATATTTATAAACTTATTAAAAGTCTATTTCATCTAAAAACCGACTATACTATTATAAATAAAGAAAATTTAGAAGAAAAAGATATTAATATTTTAAAAGATCCTCTTATAGTCTTTTTTATATTAAATTCTTATAATTTTACTACTAATTCTTTTAAAAGTAGTAAAACTATAGAGAATATTCTAGGAATTATTATTTATAATAATAGATTATTTTTATTAGGCTATATAAGTTATATTAAAAATATTAATAAAAATACGTCTCTAGATATAAACTTATATTTTAAAGATTTATTTATTAATTCTTTTACCTATTCTTCTAATAATAACTATAGTTATTTGATTAATCTAAAAGATAAACTAAAAAGAATTAATATAAATACTATATCTACTAAAAGAATTATAGAAGATATAGATTATTCTAATTTATCTATAAATTTAGTAACTATTAATATAGCTAAACTAAAAAGCTATTTTAGTTATTTATTAGATAAATTAGAATATCTTTTATTTAAAGAGTTATTATTTATTAATAATAAAGAAGATTTTATTTATTTAGACTTTTCTTTATTAAAAGATAGTAAAACTAATACTAATAAAAATTATTCTATATTAGAAGAGCCTATTTTAAAAGAACCTAAAGAATTTTTAATAAAAAAATTATTTAAAAATAATTCTAATATTAATAAAGCTTTTTTTTCTAGTTTTAATAAAGAAAACTTTAAAAAAAATAAATTTAATTATAAAAATATTAATAAATATATTAAAACTAGAAATATTTTTATTAAATTACTTTTATTAGCTTTTTATTTATTAAGCGGTTCTCCTTTACGTTCTACGGAATTATTAACTATAAAATATAAAAATACTTTAGAAGGTTATAATAGAAATATATTCTTAGATAATAGTATTAAATTAATTAGTATTAATACTAATTATAATAAAAATCTTAATAATTCTCTATTAAATAAAGAGAATATTAGATTTTTAGATACTAGATTAACTAGAATATATCTATATTATATTATTATAGTATATAACTTTTATATCTATTTAAATATAAAAGTTTTAAATAATAAAAAAGACTCTATTAATAATTATATTAATAAAATAAGTCTTAATTTATTTACTATAAATAATAAAACTATAGGCCCTTCTATTCTATCTAATATTTTAAATAAAGAAAGTCTTTATTTTTCTAATAATAATAGATATATCACTCTTAATTACTATCGACAATTTATAATTTATATTATAAAAGAAAGAATAATTATTAATTCTAATTATAATATAACTAATTATAAAAATTTAAATTTAATAGAAGATAGACTCGCGAATCACTCTAATAAAATAACTAATTTAAATTATACTAGATCTAGTAATCTAGATATAAATAAAACTAAGGATATTTATTTAAGATCTAAAGATTTTAGTATTTTATTTTTTAAATTTTTTAATTTTAACGGCTTATAAAGAATTAAAAGAATTATATAATAATATTATTAATTTTAATAATATAGATAATTATACTAAAAAGTCTATAAAAAAAATTAAAAAAACTAAAGTTTTAAAAGAAAAAAAGAGTCTTAATATAATTACTAAATCTATATTAAGAACTAATAATAATTCTAATAGTAATTCTAATAGTAATTCTAATAGTAATTCTAATAGTAATTCTAGTAGTAGTTCTAGTAGTAATTCTACTAATAATTCTAGTAGTAATTCTATTAATAATTCTATTAATAATTCTATTAATAATTCTATTAATAATTCTAATAGTAATTCTATTATAAGTTCTAATAATAGATTTAATCTAAACTCTTCTAATAATTCTATAAAATCTTTTAATTCTAGGCTTTCTAATAGCTCTATATTAGAAAATCTAAAATTAGATAAGAATAAAAAAAGTACTAAAAATAGCTCTAAAGCTAGTTCTATATTAGATTTTTTAAGTACTTCTTCTTCTTCTATAAATAATAGTAACTCTAATTCTATTATTTATAAAGAGAATAGTACTAAGATTAAAAAAAGTAGTAAAAAAATAAATTATAATAATTTATTTAATAGTTTTATTAGTAATTCTAATATTAATAATAAATCTTTTATTAGTATTAGTAGTTCTAGTAATTCTAATAAATCTAATAATATACCTAATACTACTACTAATAGAAGAAATAGTAGAGAATTATTAAGAGAAGAAATAGAAGAAGAAGAATATTATAATAATTATAATATTATAGAAGAAGAATTATTAGATAATTCTAATAAAAATAATTATAATACTAAATCTAAAAGAAAAAGAACTAATACTATTATATCTAATTTTAATTTAGAAGAAAATAGTAACTCTAATAATAATAATTTTAAAAATTTAGGAGGAAGACCTTCTAAAATAAAAACTAATAAAAGAGGAAGACCTAGAAAATTAAAATAAATAATTTTAATATATATATATAGTTTTAAATTAAACTATATTATTGTAGAATTAGATAGTTATAAACTTATAATATAATTAATTATTAAGTTTGGAAACGTAAACTTTTAAAAATCTTTAATAATTTTAAATTTAGAATTTTTATAAACTTTTAATAGGTTTTCTCCTAAATTAGTACTTTTATAGTATTTATTATATATAATATCTAAGTCTAGAAAACTTTAGAAAAGTAATTAAAAATTATTAAAGTTATTAATTTTTATATATATTAATTATAATTACTCTTTACTTCTTAAATACTAGAGCTTAAATTTAATATATAAATTAGATATATATTTAAATATTATATATCTTAAATTTTAAGTCTAGATTAGTATATACTAAACGCTTATTACTAAAAACTCTTTTTTTAGATTTTTATTTTTAATTCTTTTTATAGATTTTTTTAAAGAGTTCTAGTAAGTTTTTTTATTAATATTAAATACTAATATATTTTTAAAAACTAAAAGCTAGTTCTAGAAAACCTTAATTACTAAATTAAAAATTAAAATATTTTAAAAAATAAAAATTAGTAGTTAGTTAGTAAAAGTTAAGATAAATAATAAAAATTTAATATAAATCTAATTATTATTATTTAGTTAATCTATATAGATAGTTAAATTAGTTATAATATAGATATTTAATTAATAAAATTATTTCTAATATAAATACTTTATCGATTTTTAATTAAGGTTAGAGATTTTTTATAAACTTTTAAATTAGATAATTAGATAGATTAAACTTTAAAGTTTAATAGAAAACTTAGTAGAATATTATAAAAACTTTTATTAAAAAGTTATAAGAAAAGATAGATTTAAAAAATCTTAAATTTTAAAATTTTAGTATATAAAAAGTTTAAAATATAAAGTTTTAATATTTTTCCCTAATAGATCTAGATTTAAGCTATTAATAAATATATTTATTTATTAATTAAGAGGTCTATTCGCGGAATTAAAACCTCTTAAAAAAGAGGTAGGTAGGAGATAGGCTATAACGCGGCGTATGGGGCTCCGCACATAATAATATCCGAGACTGTGTTTCCAAATTCAGTAAACTCCACTCCGTCCAATTGAGTTCCGAACATCCATGAATTTCAAGTTAGGCCGAGATTCCGAGATCGCGAATCTTACTTCTAAGGTAGCTGGAATATATCATAATCGCGATCTTTAGTATAAGAAGAAGCCATGGATTCTTCGCTGTTGACATAAATTAGCGGACCCAGACGTTAAGTGACGAGGGCTATAACAGATCTTCTTTATACAGCCCAAAAATTCAACTGGTAACTCAGAAACTGGAGCCCGACGCATCTTTACTTGAATAGCATATATTACTCGACGGCCTCAAATATGGCAGCAATCGCACAAAGTCTTGCTGGAAAAGTTGCTCTAATCACTGGGGGTACGAAAGGCATTGGCAAAGCTACTGCTCTCCTGTATGCCGCGGAAGGCGCGAAAGTCGCCGTTACGTATGGTCGCGATGTTGAAGCGGCTGCGCAACTCGAAAAGCAACTAGGTTCCAAGAACTTCATTGGCATCCAAGCTGATGGAGGTAGTGTTGAGGCTATTAAGCTGGTAATTGACGCTGTCGTCAAAAAATTTGAAAAGATTGACATCGTAGTAGCGAATGCTGGTGTTATGCCGCTACTCGATCTAAAAAGTACAACGGAGAACGCCTTCGATTCGATTTACAATCTCAATGTCAAGGGACCTTATTTCTTGATGCAAGCTGCATTGCCTCATATTCCCAAAGGCGGGAAGATGATCCTGGTGAGCACAAGTCAGTGCGCACTCAGTACCGTAACACCCGAGTACCTCCTCTACGCCACAACGAAGGGCGCTATTGAGCAAATGACGAGAGTTTTGGCTAAGGACATGGCAAAGAACCATGGGATCAGTGTAAGTACATTTTTTAATTCTGATTCAAGGGGAATAACGGTTTAGCTAACAAACGTAGGTCAACTGCGTCGCTCCAGGTCCCATCGCCACTGATCTGTTTATGGAAGGCAAATCCGAGGAGCTTATCAACAGGATTGCTTCATTTAACCCTCATGGGAGGATCGGCTTACCAGACGAGGTAGCATCTGTGATGTCTTTCTTAGCGGGCCCACAGAGCAGTTGGGTGAATGGTCAGATACTACGTACCAATGGCGGTGCGGGTTAAGGCTGAATTAGTTCTTTCCGTGAGTGCGGGTGCCTCTCACCAGCAAGTCCTCTAATACATACTGAATGTTGGCATGTGATGAAGTCCTACTTCCAATTTACTCTTCTACTATGTCCATGCTCACTGGCCAAAGCTCATGTGGAAGTTGAAGATCCGCCATTGAAGAATTGCCATACTTATAATTGATACCCAGCTGTGCCTCTCCGTGCCGAGCAAGCGTTACGGTCAGAATGAACTTGGAACTCTTATACTGTTTCTACCGTCTTGAAACGTAAGGACGATAATTCTGCCCATGTCTATCAAGAGATCCGCTCCTTGTAGTTCGGAGAGCAATCGTCCCATCCATTTAGAGACTGATCGTCGATAGAGGCCTATTCTGCTGTACCCGGATGACCCGTTCATATACAAGGGCTGAGCAAGTTGCTGCTCGATGCGTACTGTCTCAGTCCCACCTATCGATCTGATCTCAAGTCCTGCTTTCCGTGTACTGTCGAGAGAAGTGGACGCGAGCGCTTAAGCCATTGACAAAGACGTCGGACTTGCATTGATGTCGAAACTTACAACATGGGAACAGCAATAGGTAACAGGAAAGGCGATTTGAGATTCTGATGCGCTTTTGGGAAGCGAACTACACCCAACTAAACTCGGTATACCCTACAAAAGTAATACGAATTTGAATTAAGATCATCTAAGAGTGATAATTCATCATGTGACAGGAATTAATATCAATGGCAATTATAGTCTGACATGCATTCTAAACTTCAGAGCTTAAACAAACTCAGTATGGTTCAACTTCACCAACCCAACGTCCCGGGCGGAAACAAAGATACTTTGGAACGAAAATGACCTTGACCTCACAAATCATGTCCCAAGCTTCACTTGATTCTGTGTAGACCTATCGAAGTACAACTCGTGCGGCTATTCTAGGGTCTCTGCGCCAGCAAGCTCGATCACTAGATTGACTAAATCCTTAATTATTCCCAAATATCCCCATTGTGGCATCATGAATAGTTTTTTCAGGGTTATTGGTCCAAGAAACTCGATTTCGGAATGTACAGATAAGAGCATAGAGCATCAATGGTTGTCAAATGGAAGATATGAAAGACTTTTGTATCCCCCAGATACAGTGATACTAACTTGTGGCTCTCAGCTATGGGTTCTAAACTCGCCCTCTGACATTGACTACGGTAACCACAAGTCTTGCAGCAGATTGAACTTGCTTCTATCAGCGTCAACAGATCAGTCCCTCACCGGGATTCACTTATGACAGAGCTCACTTGAATTAGGTTTAAGAGACCCTCAAAAGAACTTAAGACAGTCCTGTTGCCTGTTCCGCGCCCGAGTCCCAACTTGAATTCCGATACCCAATACGCAATTGACATGCGTGTCGCTAGTCGTAGGGGTCTCACACCTATATGATCCATGAGATAATATTTTCCCGGCATTGGCAGATCGCTGGACCTGCATCGGCTCGGAATTCTGGCATTTCGGCTCGGTTGGTGAGGTGATGGTTCCGAGCGGCTTCTTCGGAACAAGATAGCCAACAAGACCCGAGCCAACAAGACTTCATGCACTAAGGTCAGTCGCCGTGATCGGCTGCTAAGACGCCCAAGGGACATGAGATGCGTATCGCTCTATCCGCAGCTCGATACTTCTTCATTTAATTCTATTCACACATTGGCCCAAATATGACTCGGGTTCATATATTGCCAACGTCGGCAAATAGGTACTCCTATGTAGTCGATGAAGTGCCCATCAGAAGGGCCACTTCAATGCCATTCTTTCGTTCCGAGCCGTGATCCTAGTCAACGGCCGATTCATCTGATTCGTGCAATACAGTAATCTTCGATTATTTATGAGGGCTTCTCACACTCTATGATTTGAATTTTGGAGCATCAAGTTCAAAATCTTGAACGGATAACAATTCGCTTCTCATTACATGCTTTTGCTCAACAGTGATCTCTAAAATGCCTCAAATCGTTTTCGATAATGCAATCCGCGCTCCACATGTCGTTGGTCCGTCTACCAAGTCAATCACCAGACCCGCCAGAGATCCACCTGAGTACTTGCGCAGAGAGTCTAAGCTTTGCCAACGCACGCCATTCAATGCCTCTCAACATGTCGCATTTCAGCCTCCGCGAAGTGTCGTTACGATGGAAGAAATTGGCCTTGGAGGTCGCGGCATAAGCCCAGTAGCAGTCTCTGAACCATTCAGTCTCTTTACTGAAGCGGCGATTCAGCAATTTCGGGCCGAAGCTTTCAGTGAAGTTGTACTGAAAGACCGGCAGTTCGCATCTACATTCAACAAGCATCTCATTCGCGGTATGGGGCCTATCCGAGCCCCTTTCACTTATGCAGCATGGAAGTCACCCGAGGTGCTTCGCGCCGTATCTCAAGTCGCTGGCAATTGACCTGGTTACTGCGATTGATTTCGACATCGCGAACATCAATCTTGCAGTCGATTATGATGACGAGACTCCCCAATGTCTCCATGAGAATGCGCCTTTAGGTGATGGTGTATCGTCTGTTGCTTGGCATTACGACAGTTTCCCATTTGTCTGCGTGGTCATGCTTTCTGACTGCGAAGGAATGATCGGGGGCGAGACTGCTTTACAAATGCCATCGGGGAAGATCATGAAAGTACGGGGCCCAGCTATGGTAAGGCCGGAGCATGGCGCTCCCAACATCCTTTGGATCTCCAGCAACGCGTTTGCTAAATTCTCTACAGGGTACTGCCGTCGTACTACAAGGACGATACATCAATCATCAAGCACTTAAATCATTCGGTGGCAGAGAGCGCATTAGCATGGTGACACCCTTCCGACCTCGATCTGCACTGGTCCCGGATGAAACCGTGCTTACTGGCATCCGTAGTATCAGCTATAAAGACGAAATATACTCACAGTACACGGAATACCGGCTGGAGATCCTGGAGGAGCGTATCAGAGAGAGACAACGCCAGGACCGCTTGCGAGAAAGATCGTTAATGAAATTTGACGTATCAAGCATGCGGCGTTGGCTTCTCGAACAGAAAGAATTTATCGAAAGCATGATTGCTGAGATCATTGAAGAGTGATCTGTAGTTTCCTAGTCATTGATCGATGTGTCTTACAAGCCTCTGACTAAGTTTTTAACATTTTTGATGATATATTAGTTTGAGGTGCATTACAAATTCTCACGTTCCAAGCTTATAGGTCAATTACTAAGGAATACCTCTGAATTCGCTTATCTCGTTAAATTCCCAAGGACCTATCATATACTCCAGTGATGGTCGCCCAACTCGTCCACGATTGAGAAGAACTGATCGGAAGAAATGCCTATATTGTCAAGAAACTCCAAGTGTTCGGGTTGTGGGTGATCAGATTCGTTCATCGTGTTCGCATTCAGCTCGGATAACGTAGCTGCGGAGTCTTGTGTTCTATATTCTGATTGATCATTCACCTGCTCATCGGCACACCGCTGCGTCGAGTCTGCATTTCCAAACAAATCTTCCACGGTGTCAGCCCACCGAAATCTCTGGATATCGTTTTGCTTAGCTTGCACTGCGAACTCCTGAAATGCAAGCTCAAGGAAACGTAATTCCTTCTTTCGTGCTTCAGCCAAACGATTTCCTTTACCTATCATCTCATCGAGTATTGAATAGACATCTGATTGACTCCAAAGCTGATCATCTGAGCCATCAGGGAATACGGCACTGGCGATAGACAACTGCACGGCTGCAGTGTACAGGAATTCAAGCTCGAATGGAAGACAGGTTTCTAAGCGGAGGTCTCAGCATCTTTCCCAGCTCGTGGATCAACATCTGGACACAGCTAACCTAAGGCGTTGTCTTCATCTGATAGGATCTGTATCGTCTTGATCGCAGAGTTTATGCCCGTGCGAACCAGACTGTGAGTCACAAGTAACAGATCTCGCCAAATCATGGCTTCGCGTTCAAATTTTAAAAGCTCCATCAGAAGCGAGAATAGGAGTGGTCTCGTGGCGAAAATTACGCACTGTGATTTGGATGTGAGGCCTTTTTCCCCAAAAGACAGGAATCTGTTGTCGAAAAGTTCACTCACATTATGATACAGAAGTACGATATGATGCGTTCCTCTTGACATCATGCCTGCAGAATTCTGTGGATCTATGTGGACCATTTTCTCGATACTTTGAGCATGCCCAGCGAGTGTATGCAGAATGTCCTTAGTTGTTTCGAGAAACGGGCCCAGCTGCACCTGTTCAGTTTTGTATACGGCTAATTTCACGTGAGCGCACGACCTGCAAGATGCCTGCGAAATCCAGAAACATTAACTTACTGGCCAAAATTGTCGAAAGCAACCGGCAGAGATGAACTTGTAAGATTAGAAAGATGTCTTGATCTGTCTTATCAGCGACTTCGAGGGCCGCGGTAATGTCATCATCCTGGGTGGCGGTAGGAACTCCCAAAGAGGAAGAGAAGTATTGGTCCATAATGTACAGGGACCACCAAAGGTCCCTACAACGCGCGACTATCTCGTAGCCCAGCTCATCTTCCGGCAATTGAATGTGGAATCCCTCCAGTTGCGCTATACGGATTGCTTGGCAAACCTAAATCAATCCAGCTTAGAAAAGCAATGATCGAAAAGACAAGCGTTCAAGGAAAATATGGCATACATATATATGAGCGGATTCTCGATGGTCCATACTGTACAGATATAAACCAGCTAAAGCGAGAAAGACAATTGCCATGAGGCTATCCTTCCAGAGAGCACCAGTATCAGGCATCAATGTCATCGCGCGCTTGAAAAACTTCGCACCTGGAGGCTCCAGGGCCTTCTTGTTTCGTGAAAGAAACGCTTTCCCAAGAGCAATGATCAGAAGATATTGGACAAACCACCAACGTAGCTCCTCGGCTTTCTCTGCAGTTGCACCACTGAGATAAAACTCATCCATCGAAGATGTAAACCAGTTCTCGTCCACCAGTCGGTATATGTGACCAATGTGAAATTGTACGGTGTTGAAGAGATATCGCGCATCTTCAAGCAGAGGCAAACCACTCACGTCTGGCATCTCGTGATGAAATGTCCCCTTGCTCCATTCCAGGGGATATAAATCACTCTCAAAGAAGTTTGGGGCAGGGACGGGTAGGTGGCCGAGTTCAAGCTTTTTCGTCAGCAAGATCGTCAAGCGCACGGTGAATGACCATGGCGAAGAAGGAGCCAGCCATACTGATCTTGTTAGCCAAAGTCGTGCGCATTTATAGTCATTAACTTACTCCACAACCGCCGGTTGTTCTGGCTATTGATGATCGTTGTTGACGGCAGAGCAAATGGACTTGTCCATATGTTATGAGCACTAGGCAAAGGATTGGGCTCCAGTGTTGGAGGACGATGTAAAGATGCTGGACAAGATCAGCTGTGGATAGGGAGGCTTCGAAAATTGGGCTACGAACCGACAGTCATCTGTGAAGTTTGCGTCATCGCACGCGGCAGATCAGCATACTCATAGTTAGAAGCTGAGAGGTTTTCATTGTGCCTTGATGGAAGGTTGCTCGATGAACGTGGAGCGACCGAGGCGGATCTCCTAATGATATGTCACTCGCAGGCTTACGCAAGTACCTCATGCAACTCACTTCGTATTTCTATTCGGTTTTCGAGTATCGGCTGTAAAACAGCACGATATCATTCGGCGGCGGCAGTTGGTACATGGTTCATCGCCAGAGCACTTTATTTTGCTTCTGCGGCATGCGATGCATCTGTTCCGGAAGAACTTGTTAGCTTCAATGTCAAAATCATCACATGATTCGTCGGTCTCGAGCAATGTTGAGAAAGCTCGATTCGCAGACACTATATCTGGATGTTGAAGTCACCAATGAACCGGAAACATAGAGTCTTCGCGGCTTCATACTGTGTATTTGCGGGATTTTAAGCCCGAAGACGAGTCAATGGCGGCCGTGAAATTCAATTTGCCTTCGACGAATCACGCTGAGGGGTAACAGATGGAATCGCTCACGCATTCGAAGTCCTCCGTTTTTTGGTAGTTGTCTGAGTAGTAGACATTCTCTGCCGAACGATATCAGTGCAGGATGATGGCATTGATACCCGATGAAAGATAACAGGATTGGAGGGGTCTGGGTGTATGGATGGAGAACAATCGGAGGTCGGGACCTGCACATGATGCGCTGGCTACCGGCCGTGGGGCGGAGGCAGCTACTAGCTTTCGGGAAGGCAGCCTGAACTTCCTTGAATCCCTTGAAGCATCGCTAAGTTACAGGTAGAGCAACGATGAAATTGGACTTCAGCCATCATCGTTGCATCATCCACGAGCTATGATTCGATATGCTATCGAACGGTTGCAATAGTGACTGCAAGCAAAGTCGTAACACAAATGAGCTGCATAGCCAACACGTTTTCGCAAAGCCCCCGGTAGATGACAAATCAAAATTCAAGAACCACAATCAGATGTATGAAGCGTTTCACTCCGTTTGCTGCCTTTTTTGAGAAGTCGGTTGCCGTGGATATTTTTGCGAGATGATATATTCTTCCTCGGATATACAACAAGTGCACGTACAAGCTTGTTCAGGACAATTTTCAAGGTGACACGGCGATTTAGTGTGTCTCGCCATAGTCCTTTGGTTCGTTCGAAGTTCATAATCGCAAGTGCACAAGGTCATTTCATCTCAACTTGGAAGGTCCCGAAGGCCAAGAAGTAGTGCAAGTATCCGGACTTCGAAGCGCAGAATGGTGAGCTAATGGGTGTCTCACACTTCCGACATTTAGGCTATCATTGATTCATATGAGATACTGATCGAACTAGAGCTCGACATGAGAAGTATCTCTGCTGAATCAAAGCATCTGATGCCAGCAGACTGGGGTGATTGGACGTTACGTTCGTAATGACTATGACGCAACATAGGAGATCTTGATAGTCTTGCCTATATAGGCATGATATGGTCAATATCCGAAGCCCCGAGTAACCTCGGGCCTTTCCCAATGCTGGCCCTCTGGTACGACCACTCAGTATGACACGTCGGAGGTATCCCTCTTCAACATTTCATCGGCCAAGAGAACCAAGTCGATTGATGATTAACGAGTCGTATCTTCGTCGTCTCATCAAAAGACAGATCTGCGAGATTCGTTGCCGTCGTATAAGACGCTGAGAAACCATCACTTCAGAATCATCATCTCGTCTTTCTCGTCGGTAAAGAGTCAAAACAACTGCTTACTTTGATTTAAGCAAGTTGCTCACAAGCAAGAAACTGCAGGCCAACGTTACTCTTCATGGCCAATGCGCAGATCTAAATCTCATCAATAGGCCTACACGCACCCTGTCTTCAAAGTAATGCTCAAGTGAACGCGTGACCTTTTGGTGACCCGAACAGGTGGAACGGATACGGACTTTACCTCAAAGATCACAATACGTCACGTGTGCTCGATGTATAGTCAAATGTCGTCATCGTAGGTAGTACAGGAATGGATGTGTATTGTTCGTATGTTTAGAGGCTGGTGTAAGCATCGACTAGCACGAACGAATTGTGAACCTCTCAACACGCGAATAGCCTATTGCACTCTCGGTCAACTTTCTTGAGGAGGGTCTCAACAATCTTGTTCTGCGGAGTAGCTGATTCCATCTTCGGTCTGTGCTTCGCCGTATACCTTTGAACACGGCGAGTTGGCTTTTCAATATCGGACAATCGAAGACGGACTCATCAAGACTTCCGATGGAGACCAGCTATCGGAGAACGTTTCCACGACGGAATCGAGAGATCTAAATACCCATTCGATCGACATTGCCATACCTCTTGGGCCTCTGTAATACACGCTCGACCCTGTAAATGCATTTTCAGGTGCGGGCTGTGAGCATCTACGTTGCGCCATTTGCCGAAATCTTCCTCGTGTGCTGCTTTAGTCACACACATGACAGCTAGGGCATGTACAGAGCGCCGTGGGATAGCACCTAGTCAGGGATCCAACAAATCACCTGTGTACATGGGCTGGGCTGCGTTGCTTGATGTAAAAAGTGAAAATCTTGAGTTACTGACATTAAAACGCTTCGGGAGGAGCTCAACACGCAAGCAAAGTTTGCAGAGCCTCAAATTATAACCGCCTGTCATGGCAAGCAGACTTGCTTCGTTAATAGAGCAGTCGAGATCAAAGACTATGTACAAATGAACAGCTGGGCCATCAAGAAAGAGAATAATGAAATAGATAAATTGTACCCAAACGGCCGTTCTTCAATACTAGTAATATGTATTAGTGCTCCACGATATCTCTATATCCTTCGAGGCCTACTTCAAAAGCATCTACAATGGGTAGTCAGACATGTGACACTTTCATAGTTTGTTGGTCGGCTGCAAAAGATTCACCCTCTTGCGAACCGATGCCATTACGATGTCCAATGTCCGAAGCTCTCTGAGCGGTCAGATTGAGAGGACTGTCAGGAAGCTCGATCCGTGAGGTCCATCACCATAGGCATCACATGCAATGCCGTAGAAGTTGGAGCAATCATCTGGTAAGGACAATTTGCACATCGGAATCCGCGCCCATGTTCAAAAACTCAAGTCCGTTCCCTTCCGTTGGTTTTGCCCTAGTTAGAGCACTCGCAAATGTAGCCCTAAGATCTTACCCACTCCGGCACGACACGCTTCAAAAACCGTTGAAATTTGAGGAAACCCACAGCGTATTCAACGTTACCTGCTTTGTCGACCACACGTTCAGGGAACGCGATTCCCACACCAAAAAGAGCTGGTATAAGATCCCCCTGCTGATCCCTGAATTTTCCAGTCTCATGGTCGAATTGTGGCGAGCCAACGCTTTTTCGGTTTTCGGTGATTTCAGGTATTTCTGAAGGGTGTAAACCGACCGCGTGAATCACGTAATCGCACTTTGTGTATTTCTCTTCGTACAGAGCTCTTTCCTGAGCTTCGCCGCCGGAGCAGTCAACTTTTTCAACGACCTTACCAGCAGCCGATGAAGATAACCTGTCATCCTCCAGGTTATCTTTTGCAAACTGTGCTGCTAATCCTTTCAGGCCCGTATTGTCGTACAGAATCCATCCATCTTTCTTCTCTGCATATTTCAGTGGGTTTCTGGTAAACCATTTGGTTTTCAGATTAGGGTGCGTGGACTGTGCCAGCTTAACCAAATTCATAATCGCTAGAACACCGCTATGCGATGCACCGACAACGGCAACGTTGATAGGCGAAGCCTTTGGTAAATGTTCCGACAGTAGGCTGGGAGTCAATGCCGTGCCTAGATCGATTTGTGCGACTTGCGCATCTTGAACAGGGAGCTTGGCCACAGATGGCGTCGACCCTGTCGCTAAAACTATTCTGGATGTTGAAATGGCATGCGCGTCGCTGTATTCAGGATCGGAGTTATCAAGAACAATCCTCCATTGCGATGTCTGCCAACATATCAGTTAGATCTGTCAAGGACATTGAGAATCAGACTTGACACTGAGTAAGAGAACGCACAGTTTGATCCCAATTTGCTTCCTTGACATTTCCTTTAACAGGTTCAACTGAATTGAATTTCCGCAAACCATCACCAAGCATCTCTATCATTGCGCCGGCCCGCGAAAGCCCACAAGGCTTGTCCTGCTCGAGCTCTTCAAGCTGTGTGACGGGGTTCGGTTTGGAGGTGCTCTCTATTATTCGCCGGCCTGCCTCAGTAGCGTATGCATATTGTAAGAAGAGTTTTACGTCTGTGTTACTGTATTGAGCGAGTTGTGAATCAGGAACTTGTAACAAGAACATGTCTAGCAAAATTCTATTGGGCACGCTTACCTTGGCACTTCGGTCCAAGTCGAGCTAACCTTTCCGGCAGCATGGACTGGATCAACCCAGAGAACTCGTCTGACGCTATTATCGAGTAGATTCGCAACGGCTGCAGTGCCGGCTGGGCCGGACCCAACGACGAGGGCATCGTAGTGCTGCTGCGATGCTGTGTCGGTACTGAAAAGGGCGTGCGATCGCGGACTCGAACTGCAAAGGCCGCTTCGAACGCGCGCGGCCAATGCAGGTGCCTGCGAATTCTTAGTATTAGACAATATCGAACAGATAGAGCGGCCGAGGACCTGCTGTAGAGACATAGCCGTCTCTGAATAGAAGTCCACTTCCAGTACCGAATCTGATTGCAGCAAACCAGACTTCTTCGGAGATAACTTCGGAGATATGCTATGACGCATGCGCGGTGGCAGCTTTACTGATGTAATGCCAAATGAACGAGAAGAACACAGGATGTAAAGAGGAAAACGATTCTATGATCCTATTGAGTGGAGTGAAAATGATAAAGAAGCAGCTGATCGCCTTCTATCGTGGCCAGAAGACACTTAGTTCAATTCCACCGTCGTATGGCAAAGTAGAACTGCGGAAATCGCCATCGGGGTCCCTAATCACTTGCAGGTACTCTGCATATCCCTCTGCACTCTTGACAATATTATCTGTCACGATCATGCAGCCTGGTCGCAGCCTTGGCCTAAGGATCTCCAGTGCGGGTAACGCCATGTACACCCATACTGTTGATCGGGCAATAGCCCCAGTAGTCAGTATGATCAGGCCTGGTATCGAAACGTAGCATGACGGAACAAGAGTTTCGGAGTAAGCTCGAAACAAAAGGCCATGGGCACAATCACTCACTATCCATTAATACGAAATCTATCCCATCAATGTCGTGCTGTAGAGTTTGACGCAGATCTCCTACTCTTAAATCGATGGTGCTTTCAACATCGGGTCCAGCCTGGCGCCAGTGCTCTTTCGCAATAGCTGCCTTTGTTTCCTCTTTTTCCGTCGCGACAACATTAGGTCGATTGGCAAAGCCACTGCGCTTCGAATTCTCTATCACTGCCAGAGCCAGATAAATCGTGCTTACTCCGAAACTTGTCCCGATCTCTACAACGTTCGTCGCCCCTTTGCCCAGAATGAGGTTATACACCAGCTGGCATTTGTCTTGGTCCAGCGCAATGAACTTGTGCAACATAAGTTGGTCCGTCAATCTTTGGGCATCTTCAGGATTGGACTTTTTTGCGCCTCTGATTTTCGCGTAAGATTCGGGACTGATTTGGGACTCCTGCTCTGATGAGGCTGCGTGCAGTCTGTCCAGCAGAGCTTTGATGTTATCAGGGAAATATAGTGCCAAGCTTGAACCTCGGGCTTCCATTTTGCTGTGCTTTTTGGCGATGTAGTCACTGTGTCTAGCGACTGAAAGATTTGTATGTAGAATTTCACATCTACGGAGTGAGAATGACTCCGCATGATCTACAGCTCGGTCTTGGCTTACCGCAAGTCGAAATTCTTTTGACCTTTCGAGACTTGCGTTCCCTCTTTCCACTCCGAGGCTCGGCTCCCTCAAGCAGAGCGACTCCAAAGTTAAGCACTTCATCACGCAGGTGTTGTGCAAATTCAATCAGGTCCTTTCGCAGATTCGCACAATGCATTACCAAGCTATCGATGACCTATTGCAGGCAAAGATGAATTATACGTTCTATGAAGACTGTTCAGAAATCCTGACTGCTCCGGTCTGATGTCCACCTAGCCTCCCTCTGAGAGTTGGCGGTCTAACGATATCGTTGAACACAAATGTACCATAGATCAGAATAGCAAAACCGAGAACTTGTAGCCACTTGAATGTCTCCCAGCCGAGCCCCAAACTGACTATCCAGATGAATAGTGTCCTGCATGTGTCAATAGTGCTGCGGCTCGTAGCGCTAACAGTCTTCGTGACACTCAGCCCAAAGAAGTTGAACCCTCCAATACTGATCATGCACAGAATGCTGCTCCAAGCAATCTGCGGATTTGTCGTCATCTGATGCCATCCAGTCCGTGCGTCGAAAACCGTTCCAGGATGCGAGCGACCATACGCAACATGCGCAACGAGCATGAACAGCAGTGTCACCAAGAGGCCGAATGTCCCCTCCCATCCAACAACCGCCAAGGGTCCCAATGAAAATCGATGCATAATGGATTCTTCCAAAACGAACTGCGAAGCCGTAAAAATCTGTGCCAATGCAATCATTAAAACCCCGAGACCCGTCAGGGCTGCCGGGCTGATTCCCGACTCTCCTGATTCTTTTTCAAGGCCATGTCCAGTGTTGATGGTATTACCAATATCATCGCCCGGGATCGCTGCATGGCTGCTCTTTTGGTCTATCACACCAGCGAGCCCCACTACAGCAACGCCAGCCACGACGACGAACAATGCGAACCATTTGTATATGGGCAAATGCCGCTTCAAGAATAGGACACTGAAAAGGCCAACGAACAGGACCAATGTGCCTCGGGTCATCTGGTAAATACTCGCCGCCACAAATAATAACCCCACATTCATGAGGGTAGTGCCAAGAATGTCGCATGTAGAAGGCAGTGCCAAGAGAATCAATTTGAACCCTTGCAAGGGTTCGCGGTCGACGCCATCATTGTCTGCTGTTAATGGTTTGTTCGTTCGTTCAGAAGCAGCCTCAACATCATCATCTTCATCTGAAGCCTCTGCTGGTGGGATCACAGCTGCAGTAGCCGGATGGGTTTGCGCTTCGACCGGCATATAATCCGACGTACCATGTCGGCTTGAAGGTCGAAACTTTTCATATAGAGCCGATAGCCCGACCACAAGCCAGCATCCCATCTCGCCAACAAACATCTGTGCTGTCTGCCAAATAGGTTGTTCGAAGGTCTTGCGTCTTGAGGGGTCAGGGTCATCGCAATTCTGAACACATTGATTGTCCTGTTACTTGTCTGTTAGCTCCACGAATCTCACAAACTGTGTCCGACACCTGGCCACTCACCTGGTACTTTATGACGAGGGTGTTGCAAATGCCGGTGAGAAGCATCATGCCCACCAAAAGTGGGATTAGAGCCTTGACAGCCATAGCAGGTCAAATAAGGATTGTGTGTGATTGTGGATAGAATCACATAAATCATGCGCGGCACGCGATCCTTTTATAGACTGAAATCAATTCAGGTCACAAAGGTTGTAGTAGTCATGAGACCCCTAATGAATTGCGACCGGCTCGGCGTTCAGAGCAATGGCGCTGATAGTCTTCGAATTGCTTGCGTGCTTGCAAGCGTATATCATGAAAATCGTGTATGATATCTGGACAAATACTAGCGGATCTTGTTCGCCGGCTTCAATATTCAAATGAAAAGCGCACAGCGATTACCAAGTCATACAATGAAGATCAGAGTGAATGCCTAAGACGCGTTGACAGGTTCCCCGCCACGCCGTCGGAGCAATCCCGCCAAATGCATTGCAGGGTAGGGACAGCCACTGAGGGTAGCCTGGTTCCAAGCTTGCCATCATAATTTAGCGCAAACTTGACCATGAATTTCCAATTATACAGTGCAAACGGATTCCAACAGCGCTCGAATGTCTGGGAGCGCCCATACACGCCCTGAGCCTCAGGAATCGACAGCAGTGACTGCGTGCATGCGTAATGAATGAGTATGGGGACTAACCAGTAACGACTCATACATATTCCGCTTCATAGAGCCGACAGGCCATTCGTTGGAGAACGCACACGGTTGATAAGAGAACAACTTCAAATCGAGTGGACCTCTCCAGAACAGAGAAATGAATTTCCCACAAACTCTTAACGTGCCCAGTAGCATTCTATTAGCTGTCCACTTTGCTGTTCACGCCGATCTACTTTCGTTCAGCAACCTTGCTGGCATTTACAAAGATGTCCTCACGCCAGAACTACTTTTACGGTTAATCCTCACATTCCTGCCTGAAACGACGTCTCCGGAGCTCTACTCTGAACTTGTTGGAAAGATTGTCCGACACGATTTGGGTTCCGGCACTGAGAGCATCGACACAGGGCCTGTGTCGGAGCTGTCCCAAGCTGATGCGGAGCTCAGAGTCCGTGCTCTGGAGTTGTTACCTTTGCGAGAAAAGAGCTTGGAGGCATCTTGGCATGCTCCAAACGACCTCCTCGATCTATTCCTAATCCACCGCTCATACCGGCTTGATCTAGAAGCTGGTTTGCTGTCTTTCGTCCCGCGACTGCTGTATCCACATCTCGCTCGGTCACCCTATCTCTCCGCATGGTATTTGTCATCAATTCTCCCCATTGTCAGAATCCAAGACCAAGTCGATAGTGGACCCGACTCTGTGACAAGCATGGTCGGTTTCGAGAAGGAAAATGACGAAAGCGCTCTGAAGTTATTACTTCAAGCGCTTCGAGAAGAGCTGTGTGACGGCAATGTCCATTCGCGCACCACAGGGGATGGTTTGAAAGGTGTTATTGCACCCTGGGCACTTGGGTCGAACGACAGAAAGAGAAGAAGGCTGGGCTACACGCGTTTCACTGAAGCTGTTGTGTCAGAGGTCGATCAAACCGAGACTATGAATTCCAAGGACCTGCTTACATGCGGCGTCAGCGGTTGCCAGAAGATATTCGAAGACAAGGATAGTGTATCTATGTGGTACAGCTGGCGTCACCATGTGGCGGAAGACCACAACGAAGTCGATGACAAAATTCTTCCAATAGACAATTCGTTTCGAGAAATACTCGACGAGTCTGAAGCCTGGCAGCGATTGTACGAGTGGATACTCGCTATTTCGGCTCAAGATTATGCACGGGCTGCAAAGGCGATGATTGACTGGGGTGGACCTTTGGACGCCGATACATCACCCCTGGAAATGGACAACCTGGTAACCGAGCAAACCCGTATTCAACAAGCCTTTAATTCGAGAGCACGTCTCGCCCTTGTCTTGAACGCGAAAGTGAATGATAAGACGTGCTTCGCGTGTGTTCAAAGACTCCTTGAGAAAGTTGCCGATGCTGCCAAATCAAAATATGCTGGTCAAATGACATCTTTCGACGCGATTGAACTACCTTCAACCGCAGCAGACGAGCGATTCGCCCTCACACTTCCGTCGACTTACTTACACTACGAGAATCTGCTGAACTCTGAGAATCCATTGACCCTGCCAACCGACACGAACCTTCTCATGTTTGAACTACTCTTGAAAAGTAACTTCATTCTTAGTGAGTTTGGTATGAGCATTTCTATGGCAAAGGCAGCTCGTATCTTTTTATTTGGGGACGAAGCCGAGCACTTGATGCTGTTACGAGAGATCTTTACGTCGCTTAGTCTGAAAAAGATCCCGAGTACCGCTCTCTGGGCTGAAGTCTGTAATCGAATCACCTGGCTGTGGAACTGGGGTGCTACAGCTCCCGTTGAGGGTCAGGAAGTCGGTGCTGGACCTGGATTACTCCGAGCACTTTCTCCCAAGACCTTTGAAACCACACTGTTCAGATTCTTTTGCCAACAGGGCGAATATACCTTGGCATTCGCTGAAGGCAGGCTCACAAGCAGCTGCTTGTCCGCTTCGGAACGAGAGGATCTTGTGGGACAAATTTTGGATGATTTCTTTGACACAGCAACTAACGGCAATCGGACGCGCGGAAATGTGAAGAAGGCCCAAGACTTGCTGAATGCACTTAAAGCACACTCGCAGGTCTCGAAGCACTCGCAAAAATTCGGCGCGTTAGTAGCAGCAACGCATGCCCTTTCATTCTATTCTTTGAAAGATGATCGCGGTAACATGCTATTACCAGCAGCAATTAGGCGGGAGAACCGACCTTCGGCCTTGATTCAGCAGGTTCTTGAACAGAATCGAGAAGCTTACACTGGCCTTGGGGATTTGCAGGCCATTGCTCGGAATCTGGAGATTTATCAACGCAAAGAAAGAGCGTCATACGACACAAATCATGAAGCGGAATTGAATATTGACGACGAAGTCACTGGCATGGCAGTTGAAGCGTCTTTGCGCGCGGATGATTTCGAGACAGCCTATTCCTATGTAATGAATAATCTGGCCTCTAGCACTAGAGAGACCAGCGAAGATGAGTCTGGATTTGATAAAGATCCCGAGGAATTCGGATGGCGCGCAGCTTATCATGCAGGACGACATCCGTCTTCTCAGCATACGAGGGATCTTCAGCTTCGTCGGCTGGAGCAAAGGATGGAGCTATTGTCGACTTCGCTTTTGTTGGCACCCGCGGCAGCTCTCTCGGACGTCCTTGCGGCATGGCGAAGAGTCGAGGAAGAAATACTGACACTATTAGTTGAAGACCGTGAAGACGAAGAAGCTGTTGATCGAGCCGTCAGTGGCCGTACCGGAAACATCCCTGGGAATTTTGCAGGCGACGATGATGTCGCATTCACAGTGCAGCCGCGCCGAAAAGAAATTGGCCGGGCAACTGGCGAAGAGGCGCCGATGGGGCTTTTCGACGTAGCTCGAAGCGCCGCAGCCGCCTTCGGACGAACTGCCAAGGGCATGCGCGCAAATGGCAGAATCAGCAGCGATCATTATAACATCGAAGAGGAAGATAGCGAAGGCCCCTCTGAAGGTGTTGGTAATGAACTTCGAAAACCCACAGAAAGGGTACGCAGGCGTGACCTCGTAGCGAATGCTGTTACTGAAGGGATGGTGTCTGGCATCGGATGGATATTGAATGCAAGACCCTCAGGAGCAGATAGATGAAGATCCACCAATCAGCAGTAGAAGCGAATGCAAGGGATCTTTGGTCGACGAAACGCGCATATACCTTGACATTTATTCAATCCGGATTAGTCCCTCGAACTATCCATAACGGATTTCCATCGTTCGAGCCAGATAGACCAACAAGACCCATGATCTGGGATGCGAGCCCCCCTGTTTGTGCCCTGTGGTTACTACCTTCAACAGAAGGATCGTCTGCGTCTGCTGTGGTTACGGCAGATTCTGGGGCGATCTGTTCGTACTCAACGCTTTGCCATCCAGCCCACCAGAGGTCCTCGCAGCACATTTGAATCCGTTGATCTTCGCTTGCTTGCAACCAACGGTATACGGCCTTTGTAGGGAAGCATCTGTTCGAGACCACTACATGGATCTTGCCGTAAGTCTTTGTCAAAGATCTTACGCTTTGGAGGACCGCGACAGGGTCTGTGAGGTAGTCGATAGATACTGCGAGAGTACTGGCGTCCAACTTTTCCCATTCTTCAAGCTCGGGTTGTGCGTTCTGCTTGTCGGCTGACGGGTCAGCTGCTTTCATGCTCTGGGAAAGACCCAGTTTGGCAGCTGGTACCCATGGCTCCTTATTCAGATCCCAGACGATCCTTCCCCCAGATTCGAATAAGGCGTTCCGTTCCAGTTCAGCTCGGTTCATCCCTATGCCATATATTTCCACTGTAGCTTTACGATCTCCACCTTTTGACGCCTCAACCAGGGAAGTCGGATAGTGGCTAGTCCAACTGGTACACAAATCCAAAATCTTCGGCCGAAGTCTTGTTGAGCTATTGGGGCGAGCTGAGGATCCAGGCAGTGTGCGATCATAGTACCTCGATAGAGCATTTATGGCGGCGTCATCGATGTGCGTGACAAAGCGTGGAGAGGCATAGAAACCGTCATCGGATTCTTCGTCTTTTCTAGCGAAGTCCTTGCCACTGAATGGATACTGCTTGTGTTTCGAGCCTGGCCATTTCAAGACGTTGCCGTCTCGGGACGCAGGCCTTTCTAAAGTAGAAGCAGAAGAGGAGCGGCGAGGGCGCACAGGTGAGGTCGGTATCATGGTGGGCTTGCGAACAGCTCGTTTCAGTGAAGTCGCTCCCAAAAGACAAGTCAGATGCCGGAGGCTGTAATTCTGTGAGAAGAACGGCGACAAAGTCATAAATAAGAGGGATAGGCTCAAAGAGTTAACATCGTGTGATGCAAGTTGGCTATATCGGCGAAATTCACGAAAATGTCGCGATAATGGCCCTGCCACCCAACGGAAATCTGTGTCATCTCACGATGATATAGCCATGCCGTTGCAGCATAATTGAGAATTCCACAAATCCAGTCGAATAGAATCGGATGCAATCCCGCTGATTTGTATGGAACAGTCCCTTGATCAAGTTTCTAAAATGAATGTGTGGTGTCCTCTCGTTCTGGATTGCGCCAATAGGTGACACTAAGGTGGGGTTGGATGACGATGTCAGCGCGTCCGACCGCGCTGTCATCTTCAAATCAAGATTGCCAGAGCAAGAGCGGCGCCTTCCAGATCTATGAGAGATTGCCAGCTGCGTAGTCAATAATGGCGGGCTCTGGTTCATGTTGGCCCGATATCAAATGCGGCCACGGAAAGATCTGTTCTGCTCATGCAGGCATCGCGACACGAACCGGAATATGAATAGTATTCCCGGATTCTATCTAGTCTCATAGAAGGTCTAATGGAGGATAAGACGGTCAGCATTGTAGGATTTCTGTCAAGCCGCAAATTTTTCTCGAGAAAGGCTATCCGCACACCGTCTTACGAGGACGCCTAGTTTCTGAAGAAAGATCATTGGCCCTCTCCGACGTAGCTTTTCCAGCTGACTATCTTCTCACACGGCGTAATTGGTCTGGACATGGTTCGCGACACAACCGAGCTCTGCACATTTGCCGCGGGCTTGCCAAAGGCAGAACTTCATGTGCATATAGAGGGCACTCTGGAGCCGGAGCAGGCCAAGATATTCGCAGCCAGAAACGGTATTGGGCTGGATCTACTTCCAAACACTGCCGGTGGCTATCATTTCTACGATTTTCCGTCTTTCCTGAAGATATACAATGAAGCAGTGTCCGTCCTTTGCAAAGAACAGGACTTCTTTGAGTTGACCTTAGCGTATCTCGAAAAGGCGCACTCGCAGAACATCAGACACGCAGAGATCTTTTTCGATCACCAGGCTCACGCTCCAAGGGGCATCAAAATGGCTACAGTGGTCGGAGGAATGAAACGTGCAATTGAACAGGCTCAGTCACAGCTTGGAATTTCGTCCCGTCTAATCCTGTGTTTTTGGAGAGATCAGTCCGCAGATGCAGCGATGGCCGTACTTGAAGAAGCACTGGTCCTTCCGAGCCACGATCGAGACTTCATTGTTGGTGTTGGCCTGGACGGCGACGAGAAAGACAATCCACCAAACAACTTCAGAGCTGTCTTCGACCGCGTGCGCTCAGAAGTTCCGGTTTGGAAGATCACCACGCATTGCGATGTCGATCAGGCGAATGTCATTGCCCATATAAAACAAGCGTTGTACGATATAAGAGTGGATCGAATTGACCACGGCGAGAATATCGTAGAGGATGGCCAGCTAGTACAAGAGGTTAGGCGACGTGAAATTGGTTTGACAGCCTGTCCGATCAGTAACCGCGAAGTGGCCACAGAAGACTTCAAAAAGGACGAGATTTTGCAGTTGCTTCGACAGGGCGTGAAAGTCACTTTGAATTCAGACGACCCCTCTTTCTTTAAGGGATACGCGAACGAGAACATAGACCTATTGATCAGAAACAGTGACGTGTCGAAGGATGAGCTCGTTCAATTTCAGCGCAATGGATTTGATGTATCATGGATACCAGAGAACACCAAACGCAAATTACTGGAAGAGCTCGAGACGTACGCCTTAACACATTAATTCAGACAGCGGCGTTATTGTAGAGACTCGGGAGACTTTCAGAATGCATGAATGATCACATTGCATGATTGTCAATGACACTCATGACGTTCGCCAAGAGCGAAGGTGCGGAGGTGTATCATGACGTTGGGAACCTCCATAACAGCGGGTCCCGGGGCTTCATACGTTCAACTGTCGGGTGTGTATATTACGCTGTCAATCGCAGCCCACCGCTAGCCAATGTGAATGCTACTGTATGCCAGTCTCGAAGCTCCTTGTCTAATATTATTAATAAAATTGACGTTGCTGACTTCAGGGGCTAAGACATCAAGATGGTCAAATTTGCCCCTATGTGAAACCAACCGCGGCAGACTGACTATCGCTAATATGAATCGCCAACATACAGTACTAAGACAAAAGTCTGTGTACACTTTCCGCGAATTCTGTTAGGGCAGTGTCTACAGACTTCTGTCGCGTCACTGTAGCTAATTGCTTATAAGGAGTTCCCTGCCACACGGGTTGTTGTTGCTATGCAGACCAGGATCAAACACGCTGTCGATCTACGCGACGCGAACCATTTCGCAAATGACAAGCGATTCTCTCGCATTAGTCCCTTTCTAACCAGCCGCCGTCCCAGGAACATTGCTGACAGTGCTAGCCCTTAAGGGAAGGAGCATAATCGCGAGGGCGCCGTCCCCCGCAACAATTGTGACATCAGCTTAAGAGCTTTCGAAGCTTAATTCCGACAGCTTGGTCTGCATGTTAATTTTGCAACACTCGTATGAAAGTTCTGCTGCTATAAGTACCTCACGGAAAGTCAGACGGTTCGTTAGTGCTGAACGTGCGGTGTTCCTTCCGCTCACCTTCTGTCTGTGCCTTGCTGTTGACTGTTATCGAATCAAGCCGTCAACATGAAGACCACGACCACGCTATCGTGGTTGCTGGCCGCTCGGCTGGCAGCTTCACAGTCTTCAAGTGGCACAACCGCTACAATGGGCCCAAGTGGCGTCCCGGTAGGGCGGATCAAAAGTTCCCCTCATCAAAGAGGTCTCAACAGCTCACAAACCTCTTTGCCTTAGTATCCTCAAGCCTTTTACCCGAATTTTGAAGATGCAGCCACAGACGCTGGTGCTCAAGCAAACCAGACCTCACCTCCATCCTATCCATCTCCGTGGATGTCTGGAGCTGGAGACTGGGGTAGCGCATATATTGCGGCACAAGCTGTAGTCAGCCAGATGACTCTTGCCGAAAAAGTCAATCTCACTACTGGTGTCGGGTGCGTACCACGTTGGCCTGCGTATAGCCCATACGTTTATTGATCACAATGCATTAGATGGGAACTGGCACGATGCGTTGGTCAGACTGGGTCTGTAGAGCGCCTGGGAATCAGGTCCTTGTGTCTACAAGATTCGCCAGTCGGTGTGCGTTATGGTGAGTGCTGTCTATTCTCGTTCGACTCATAATTCCTCGATGGAAGCTAACTGGTAGATCGCTTTTGAACAGCTGACTACGTGTCCGTATTTCCCGCTGGTGGGACTATTGCTGCTTCATGGGATAGAGATCTCATTTACTTGCGTGGGTACGACATGGGCTCAGAGCACAAAGGCAAAGGAGTGGACATCCAGCTTGGCCCAGTCGTTGGCCCGCTAGGACGCGCTCCCGAAGGAGGTCGCAATTGGGAAGGTACGCTATCTCATGGGGAAAGTCTCTTGAAAACCAACTCACCGACGCTGTTAATGTAGGCTTCTCTCCTGATCCTGTTCTCAGCGGCGTTGCTGTCGAATACAGTGTCAAGGGTATCCAGGATGCAGGGGTCATGGCTTGCACGAAGCATTTCATCGGTTACGAGCAAGAACACTTCCGCACTGTTGCAGAGTCTATTCAGTATGGCTTCAACATTACCGGGACCGCGTCTGCGAATATCGATGATGTTACTATGCATGAGCTCTATCTCTGGCCATTTGCCGATGCTGTTAGAGCTGGAACTGCCGCAGTCATGGGATCGTACCAGCAAGTCAACAACAGCCAATCCTCTGCTAACAGCTATATCATGAACTACTTGTTGAAGAACGAGCTCGGGTTTCAGGGTTTTATCATGACCGACTGGCAAGCGCAACTTACTGGTGTCGCTTCCGCCGTTGCAGGGCTCGATATGACCATGCCCGGTGACACCGCTTTTGACACTGGCGTTTCATACTGGGGAGCCAATCTCACCATCGCGGTGCTAAACGGAACTGTTCCAGAATGGCGCATCGATGATATGGTAACCAGAATCATGTCTTCTTACTACATGGTTGGTAGAGATAAGCACACCGTTCCCATCTCATACAGCTCCTGGAGCGATGACACATATGGATGGGAGAACTGGTACGCAAACAGCAATTATGGTTTGATCAATGAGCACTTAGACGTGCGCGGTAACCACGGTGCTGATATTCGCCGAATGGCCTCTGCATCCACTGTCCTGTTGAAGAACGCAAACAACACCTTGCCATTGGGCAAACAGAAATTCACGGCTGTTTTCGGAGATGATGCCGGCGGCAATCTGTACGGACCCAACGGATGCAGCGACCGAGGTTGTGATAATGGAACTCTAGGCATGGCTTGGGGTAGTGGAACAGCCAATTTCCCTTACCTCATCACTCCCCTCCAGGCCGTTACGAACGAGGTTCAGACCAACGGTAATGGGGTTGTCCAAGGCATCACGGATAACTGGGCGTACGATCAGATCCAGGCTCTCGCTAACCAAGCTTCGGTGTCTATGGTTTTCGTCAACGCTGACAGTGGAGAATGGTACATTGATGTTGCAGGCAACTTGGGCGATCGAAACAATCTGACTGCATGGCACGATGGGGATCAACTCATCCAAAACGTCACGGCCTATTGTAACAACACCATCGTTGTAATCCACTCGACAGGTCCTGTGGAGGTCACCGCTTGGTATGACAACCCCAACGTTACGGCTATTCTATGGGCCGGTGTTCCTGGTCAAGAGTCTGGAAACAGCATCGTCGACATCTTGTATGGTCGCGTCAACCCTGGTGGCAAGCTTCCTTTTACTATGGCTGCCAATAGGTCCGATTACGGAACCGATGTTCTATACTACCCAAATGCCGGAACGAACGCCCCGCAGCTCAACTTCGAGGAAGGTGTCTTCATCGATTACCGAGCTTTCGATAAACAGAACATAACGCCAATCTACGAGTTTGGATATGGCTTGTCGTACACCACCTTCTCTTACTCCAATCTCCAAATCCGGAGTCATTCCGTCTCGCCTTACATACCCGCCAGCGGTATGACTCAATCTGCACCTTCATTGGGAAGTCCAGGTCAGGCCAGTGACAACGTCTTTCCTTCAAACATTACAAGGCTTGATTACTACATCTACCCATACATCAACTCGACCGATCTACAGAGTAGTTCAGGCGATTCAGATTACGGCATGCCTTCAGAAAGCTACTTACCACCTGGATTCAATGATTCGTCTCCGCAGCCGATTCTCCCGGCTGGAGGAGCTCCAGGTGGTAATCCCATGTTGTACGACGTTCTATTCACCGTTACAGCTACGGTAACCAATACCGGTGAAGTTGATGGCGACGAAGTCGCTCAGCTGTACGTGGGTCTCGGTGGACCAAATGACCCTGTGCGCGTCTTGCGAGGCTTTGACAGAATAACCATTCCAGCGGGTTCGTCGTCAACCTTTGGAGTTGACATCACGCGCCGCGATCTATCCAACTGGGATACTACTTCGCAAAATTGGGTTATCACTAATTACCCTAAAACCGTGTATGTTGGCGCGAGCAGCAGAAACCTAGCATTGAGTCAGCAGTTCCCAGCGGTGGCCTACACTACAAGTAATAACAGCACTGGGGCATCCAATTCGACTACTGGTGGCGCGTATGCTTATCCTGGACAATTGAACGGATACGGGCCCGTGCCTACATACCGACAGTAAAAATAGCGAGACTTTTACTCGTATTTCTCTGCGACTCGAGTTCTGAAGTCATAATCCTTTAAAAGTAACAAGCTTTGCCCGCTTTTCCATCATTGTAGGTTTCTATGTAACAATACCAAGTCCCCAAAGACATCTCTGGACCTCAGAACTGCATCATTCTTTGCGCGGGACATGTCGATGTGAGGTGAGCGTGACCCCATTTCGTTGTTGCGACCCCGAAATATCCCCTTTCAGACTTTTCCAGCCACCAAACCGTGTATGCCTTCATGCGATCAATGGACCCCAATCCGTTCCAGGTAGGTATCGAGATCCGTCGTGGGCCTGTTGGGCTGAATGGAAAGCGGAAGAGCTGAGCCTCGCCCGAAACGTCTACAAACAAGTCCGACGGGTTAGGGAAAGCTCGGGTCCGCGCCTTAGCGAGCTTTGGCATAAAAGCGTTGTGGGCCTGTGAAAAGCCGGCTGATGTAGATGCTGATCATGCGAGTTTCACACCGACCCTTGCCACCCACTTCATAAGCCCAAAAATCCGAATTATCCTATGATCGTGGCAACTGCAGCACGACACCAACGCTGTCTATGTGGTACATCCAGTTGGTGTTCTGATGCGTTTGGATGCTAGATGGGATTCTCAGTTGAGTGGAGTATTCCAATTCTTGTCATTAGGTTTTTATACTGCGAGTCGTCCTTCTTGAATGCACAGTCTAGAGCGATGAAGATCGGGGTTGTTGCAATCCGTGACATCAATACAAGTCCGGGCACTCAACCCACCGACTTCAGATGTTTTCCAAAAAATTGAATAATTACTGGTATAGAGACATTGCTCTCATCCTAAATCTGCTTCACCTGATATTTCCTCGGCTGTTGAGAACACGGGTAGTTTCAAACAAGCATAGGGATCCACCAATGGCGCCGGTAGGATTCCGGTCCTGACGGGGAAACATTCGGTTTCGAGGCGATCGGCAAGTGCCAAAGCCTGTCTTGCCCCCATCGTATGCCCAATACGCCTGAGCATACGCACGGAGTGTTGAGTGGCTTCGGGTGTACTGAGCTGCATAGATCCTGCAGCGTAAACGATCCAGAGAAGTAAATAGCCACCGTACGAGCGAATCTGGGGCAGTTTAGTGGCAATATTGTCCCCTTCTAAATATACGTTCCTCACGGCGCTATCCGGGAAAGCTGACCAGGGAAAGCTGAGATTGCGAGACGGAGACTCGCCCCCGTAACCCATAAGCTGCGGAGCATCTGCGAACATATCAGCCTGGAGCTGAAACATCTTGCTATCCATTTCTTTGACGCGTTCGTAGACCGAGATATTCGTATACCAATCCGCATCCATGACCAAACATCGTCGAATGACTTCGTATAGCATTATTCGAATACAGCGACTCGTCCCCCAGTTTTGGGAAGCCATGTAGTCTTCAAAGACATGGTAGTAGCCGTGGAAGACTAGTTCTGAGCCAAGCCTGTCAAGCTTGACGACATACCGGTATTTAGGTGGAGTTTCGCTGAATAAAGTCTCTATACGGTTGATTAGGTCTTCAGCACCTTGAATCATGGTATTGGGGTCCATAATTCTTCCACTCCTAGTATCGACAAGAAATTTAATCGATATAAAGGTGATCTGGTTGAATCTCCATAGCCAACCGGTAGACACAGCATAAGAGGCCGCTCCTTGGTTGATTTCGCAGATATGATCAGGTATTGGAATCCCTTGGTCCATGCAAGCGGTTATAATCATCATTTGCACTATCAAAAAGAGCCGGAAACCGTCAGGAGTGGCAAATTGCTCGGGACCGCGAAGTCTGAGCAACTCTGTGGCGCCGCTGATGTGGACTTTCCATGCGTCGATCGAGCGATTGCCCCGTCCGGAAATCGCTTCAAAAATACTGAGCAAGATAACGTTTAGCAAAGTGCTGTCTTTTTTTACTTCCAAAGGATTTTTCAAAGCCTGGTTGGTCTTTTGAAGAGCTGATGCGTAAGCGCGTACTGTGTGAGTCTCGAAATGAGACATGGACCGCGTTTGTGACAATGAAGCCAATCCTACGGCGGTCATAGAATCGGAGATCGAGCTAAGCTCGCCAGCAATATAGCCGCTTGGTTGCAGGACAAAATTCGTAATAAAAAAATTCAAACCGCGTTCTTCGGGTGCAGGGTTCATAGCATAGCCCAGTATTACTGACGCCAGGCGGTCTTCGATATCCAGCCCTGTTCCCGAAGGAGTGAAAGAAGCTCGCGTAGTGCTGTCCTTTGACAATTCTAGGTCTGAGACCAGTGTCGGAGAACTGACAGAGCGGCCAGTTGATAATGCTTTCTTCTCAACATGGTCGGTTTCATTTACGAATAAAAGGTCCAAGGTGTTCCGGTAGCCCGAGCATATCTTTCCGACTTTCTCGCAGTTTAAGCATCCTCCTTTGCGTTTGTCACACTAGCACATGAAGTGCAAATCTTAGTGAGTGGTTTGCTGGAAATCCTGTAGATCCAGACTCACACCTATTTTCCGCCGACGACAATACTCACAGCCACCGGATGGTTTCCCGCGATAGACCATCTTTCAGGCTACTGCGAGTAGAGGTACAACAAAAGATAAAGTAAAGTTACTTCTATCTCCGCGTCGCGTATGCTTGACATCACGTACTAAAGGCGTCTGAACAATTTAGAGCGCTGGCAAGCGCAAAGGTACCGTGATCTGTATCTTGGAAATTGAAATATCTGTGTTCAATGATTAGCTCTCTATTGATTACGATGATCAAGATGCGCTGCATTAGGCTACAGCTTCCAAAGCCACCTCTGACGTTTACGGAGGCCGCTGAGCAACAAATTCATAGTCTCCGGCATCGATAACCAATTGCTACGGCTCCTCAACATTCAGAACTTACGTTCAGGGTCAGCCGCATAGCGGAATATCTCAGTATTTCCGCCGTGTTCGTAACAAGGTGCCGAAACCGAATTGTTGAGTTTGCTTCAGGTGTTCAAGAACCCGTGGAGTCACCGTACGAGGCCTTCGTCGACAATTGTCCAAGCAATTTGACTTCTTAGTATTCCAAATGGTCAATGATTCATACTTTTTGTCAGCAAGTAGCTTCATTGATACTGCATCAGGTAGCTTCGCTCGTCTCGTGTACTTTGAGACATCAAAGAGACCCGCGATCTTCAGCGAAACCGATGGGTATCTAGAAGCTCCATTCCGTACAAACGTATCAGGATTCGGCGCCAGGCGGACTGCATGTTCTACCGTAGCCTTTTGGTGGTTTTGAAACTGATATAACATCGATTTAAAATGCCTGAGATAAACATCGTATAGTCTTGGGTGCCTCCGTCGAGTCGTTGGCAACTTCAGGCGAGCGAAGCGAACCTAGTCATCGCGTACTTCGTTTGGAAATGTTGTCGATACGAGACCCACCGAATACTACAGAAACTTTGTTTTTGTTACCTGACTCCATTACTCTTCTTCTGAATACGATATCTCATTAAAAGCTCTTCAATGAAAACTCCAAATCCTAGTATCACTTGATGAGTCGAACGAAAAGTCAGGTTTTCGAACTTGAGCGCTGATCTCTCCGGAAGTTCCATCCAGATTCCTCGCACAGCCCAATGTCAGACCCCACATCGACCTCAGATCAGCCGCTTACAATCTCAGACTCGTCTGCGACGATGAAATCTGAAACGGAAGTCAAGCAGCAGCAGCCAAACATAAAAGAAGATCTCAGAGATGCAGCACCGCAAGAGATAAAAACCGAAGGTGTTGCGTCTGCTCAAGATGCGCCATCAAATACAGCTGCCACCGCGACCCTCAACGAGCATGCGACAACCCCCGCTTGGCCCCATACCAAGATTCCCTACAATGCCGATTTCACAGACGCGCTCATGAACAAAGTTCTCACGTCCCGAGGAACGCGCCAGCTCAAATCATCTGCAATCAACGTGGTGTCGGCACGCGAGTACGAGAAGCAGCTGTCCAGCTCGTCGGCGAGCGCCAGCGCAAGCTACGTCAACATCGGAGATCTCAACGTAAAGGAGCTGCCGTCCTATGATGCCCTCACAGGCTTGCCTCGAGCGCTAGATGATAAAGACCGTGTGTATGCGTCGACACTCCCCGGAGTGAAGCTGACGCACCCCGGAGGCTGGATTGAAGGAGGTACCGGCTATCCCGCCGGACCGAGCAACCCGAAGAAGCGAGCGCGCGACACGCCTGCAGCAGCCGCAGCCACGACTACGACGACGACGAACGACTCTTCAGAGACTGCGACTCCGGCGCCCACCAACCCTCCGCTCCTTGACACGGCCGATGACGAGCGAGGCAAACAGCTCGTTAAAGATTTCATCAAGAAGCATGAGATCAAAAATCAGACCATGATGGCCAAGGTTCTCAAGGAAGAGATCAAGAAACAAATCACTGAGCTACGCGAGCGGATGGAGAAACGCAAAGAGGCTGTTGAAGAGAATGAGAAGCTCGAGAAAGAGATCCAGGTGCTGGAAAAGCAGCGCGAGATGGAGCGAAGGTTAGAGCAACGCATGAAAGAGGAAGGCTCATCAAGAGCGGCTTGAGCACAATGTTCTAAAATCAGATTTTCAAGGCCACCGACGTAGACATTTCTAGGTACACCGGATCTCTATTCGAAAGCCGGACCCCTGGTATTCATCTGCGTCAACTTAGTCACAGCAATCTGGCCATCGCATTCTTTTATGCAGACGATTAGAGATTACGGCAAACACCAACGAGGAGCTTCTCCGACGATGAAGGGGGACGGATCAGCTTTACGACATAAAAACGAGTCGGCTGATCAAGATCAGTAATAATGTACCTGTCCGTTTGCTACGCAGCGCTGTCAAGTTTAGACTGCCAGCTCTGCACGTATTTCACCAGCTCTTTTCGCTTCGATCGAGCGTCCGGATCACCTTCAGTCTCAACGCCATCCAGCTTCAGAATCACCTGCATCATAATGGTCTCCTCCAACTTCTTATGCTCGAACTTGCGCTTGTCTGGATCTTGCGGCGGATTGGCGAGGAGATCCTCGCATTTAGGGACTAGTTCAGCATCGAAAAACGCTTCGAGGGCCTGCAATTTAGCTATCGGTGTTTGGGGGGTAGGTGGGGCTGGTGATGATGACTGCGCTCTATTGTCTGCTGTTGATGTCTTGTGGAGAGGATGGGAGCCCGAGGGCATTGGCAGGAACTCAGCATTGCTCTGAGCTGGTGATGACCTCGCGGCAGCGGGACTGCTACCACTACTGGACGTTCGCTTGCCTTTCTTCGGGCGCTTCTTCTTGGATCTGGACTTCGGATCTGATGAGGTCCGATCCAACGCACTGCCACTCATCTCGCTATCGTCCTCCTCATCCTCATCTTCATCTCCGCGCCCTTCGGCAACAACGCACAAAATCTCAGAAATTTCCGTGGATTTCATGCCTTGGTCTCTTGCCAGTGCGTCGTTGTTCTTCAAGTTGTGGCCTCTGTGAAACATCCGAATACGGTCGGGCTCACTCACCCCAAGCTTATCTGCGACTTTTCGCCTCAAATCTTTCACGGACACTTCACCGTCATCGATTGCGTACGCGGGGAAGTGTACTGTATGCTTGGTGTTCTTGTGTCTGAAAAGAACCGAGTCTGTCTCACGGGAGGGTCTATGGTGCAGATGAGAATTCGAATGGCGAGGATCGGATCCGCTACGAGCGCTTGAGTGTCTGTTAGGGGAAGACCGATGGGGAGAGCCATGAGCGGAAGGTGAGTTATGGTGGTGGTGGTGATGGTGATGTTCCTGGCTATGTTGCTTATGCCTGTGCGAATCTTCGTCTCTTGGGGCATCGCGTGAAAATCTCTCTTCCTCTAGTCTGGAATCGCTTTTCTCCAGCTCCTCAGGACTAATGTACGAATAGTCATCTTCCGTAACGTCGGGATCTTCACTCGCAGCAGTCCGCCCGAAAGGTGAGAACCTTCCGGAGGCCCACTCGCCTATTCGCGAGCTCCAAGACATAAATGCGATATTAGCGGTCTAATATAGGACCTCACGCTTCTAGCACCCTCACGGGATCCGCTGATTTTCAAATTTGGTTGTTTGACGAGGACCGGAGCCACTACGAGAGTTGAGTATTCTTTGAACTAGTATGAGTGGTTTCGTGTAGGACAGGGAAAATATCAGAGGGTGGAATCAAGGTAACCTCTGTCGCCGAGAGTTGTGATAAAAGTTCTTGAGACTGGCAAAACATCAGAATTGAGGAAGGACGCCGAGTTCGTCAGATCCTCTGGACAGAGAGCAATTACATAATTGGGGCCCTGGCCCGCCCACCTCACCCGATGCAAGTCCACTCCGCATCATCCTTTCACCGCCTAGAGGTTATAGCTAGTCGAGCCGGGGCTCAAGGCCGGGAATCACTCATTTCTATTAATAATGCCCCTCCTCACCTGTTCACCACCCATCAAGTCTAACACCCATAATACTGTGTGTTCATACGGCTTCAGCAGCGAGATGTACTGTGCGCCGCTAGTGAGGCTTGTTGATCAGAAGTGAAGGCCGGTGGGTCGCTAATTAATCCATAGAGAGCCGGTCTTTTGGTCAAATGCAGAATGTAATGACCCCTTAGGGAACTTACAATACTAAGTCAAAAGTCAGCTATAAGATAAGGATGAAGTTTCATGCTTGATCTGGACATTCACCAAACGGGGCCTAACCCATCAGTGTGTGATTATCTCAGCCAGTGATGATAAGGCCGATAGATACATAACATCAGCAGGATAGGACTGATCATGGTTTTGTATGCCGAGTCTCGCTCACACGATGCCGGAGGTCAGAGAATATGGACATCAAATCCTGCGGTGTCCAATTGAGCGCCATTTCAGCAAGGAGACCAACGAACAATAGTGGGTGAGGGGATTAGATTTTCCGACCCAGCGAAGCCGTGAGAATTGTCTTCATCAGCTACTCGAGGTCAAAAGTGTTTAAGGTTAGAGCATTCACTCTGCGCATTTGGTAGCCGGCTTTCAGAAACAACGGTTAAGAATAAAGACAGAGCCAGACACGGTTGTTTTGATGCTGAATATATTCCTTTTTGTGAAAAACGTAGACGCCACGACTGTTTCGGCAGGCACTCGGCTTTGAATGCGACATTGAATCTTGAATCTCTTCTCCCTAAATTTCTGTCTACAAAGCGTCTAGTAGCCATATTTGGCCAGCTCCTTCGTAGTTTTACTGTTCTGCGTCGCTTGGGTCTTGGCCTTCGTCAATTGCCTTTGTATCGTCTTCTTGCGCTCGTAGTATGCAGCACCCTTGACTTTGCGTTTCTCCTCGAGTCTATAAATCGTCAGTACCAGATATAATCGATAATGACCAATGACTTTTACGCACCTTGCCACGACATCACGATATTTCCAACCAAATTCATGGCCAAGTCGGCCAATGGTGCAGTATTTTCGGCCAGGCTTTAAGCGGAGGACACGGAGGGCTTGCGGGACAACGACACGCTTTTTTCTATCATATGGAGGGGGAACTCCGTCGAAGGTCTTCAATCGGTCGAGGGCTGCGGCTCCGCGCGGGGTCTTGTGTGGAATCATGCCTCGAATAGTCCGCCAGAAAAGTTTCGATGGTTGACGGTAATGCCATGGACCTGAGAGTTGTTAGAAACCCTTCGGTCGAAGATGGAAGTCTTTGGATATAACTTACCTCCACGCCTGGTGTTGTATCGGGTTTGTTTACGCATAAAGTTGGCGAAGTCGACTGTTGGAAGATTGTGTTAGTCGGTGGTTACAAGACAACAGAGCAAAGTGCCGAAACATCGCCACCTGGGTGATATCGCTGGGAAATACCTTTGGCACGGAAGAATCCACCGGAGATGTTGATGTCCTCGCATCTTACAACGACAATCTTTTGTCCATTAAGGATCTGCTTTGCGACTGTCGATGCAAGCCGACCACTCAAGTGGCCTTTGCCGTCGATGACGATCTACGAGCGAACATTTGTGAGTCATGAATATTCATGCATTCTTGAATGAGTATCACTAACCACTGGGTCAAACGTCGCCATGGTATAATGAGGCAGTTGTCATTGATAACGATTGACACTCCATAGTCCGCGTAGAATGTCTACAAAGCACCAAGACGTAGCTCTGGTGAGCCAAAAAGGTAATAGTAGGGCGCGGGTTCAGGGTTACGATGCCCAAGGTTAGGGTTATGCTCAGCTTAGTACTGGAACCTCTTGTACATCTTAAGCAACTTTCTATAGAGAGTCCGGAGTATTTATTACGTAGATATCCTTTGAAGGCCCAGGGAATAGTCGACCATTTTGAATTGACCTTCTACGTAGTCTTCCGTCGAGTCTTGTGAAGCTATTTGCGAATTTTTTCGAGTCCGTTGTGTTTAAGTAGAACGATCTCAGTTGCCCATTTGATACCACGCAACGACTGCCTCATTGCCTTGATGATCAGCTGTGTAGCCAGATAGAATCAGTGACCTCGGCAATCGTGGAATGACCTCTTAGCTTCCGCCAAGAGATGGAAACGCGTTCAGGTCGCCAACGTTGGGGCTGCGGCCGCCACGTCCGCCGCGTCCGCCACGCTCGCCAAAATCACCCCTAGCAGCGCCGCGGCCTCTTCCACGTCCATCACCTCTAAATGATCCTTCAGCTCGACCACGGCCGCGGCCGCCGCGGCCGCCGCGGCTAGAAGTCTCGCGTTCACGGGCAGCGAAATCGTGGTCAAGGAGCAATTGATTACGATCCTTCTTCTCGCGCTCACGCCTGTTCTTCCCTCCACTTCCAGCGAAATAGTCTGATTCTTCGCGAGAGACTTCTTTGCCTTCGGGTTGTTTCTTTACTCCTTCATTAGCTGCACGTGCTTGTGGCACGCCTCCCAAGGCCAGCTTTTTCTCAGCTTGTTGAGCGAGATAGGCTTCATAGGACATGGACTTATCCTCTGGTTCAGGCTCAGTAGCGGGTTCATCGATCTGAGCTCCAGTGGCCGTTTCTGTGGCGGTAGGTGCGAAACCCTCTCCGTCAGCTGCCTGACCCCATGCTGCATCCCCAGCGGCAGCTGCGGCTTTCTCCTCGTCTTGTGCAATTTGTTGGCCAGCCTGCTCGTCGTTCCATTCCCCGTTCCCGGTCTCTTCACCCCATCCATGAGCGGTTTGTTTCGTGGAATCACTAGACACACGATTAGCCAAAGCAAAGAACATCGGATGCCAGTAGGTTAAAATTACCTTACTCCTGTGCGGCTGTGACGATCATCTCTGACACGGCCAGCTCTTCCAGCACCACGGCCAGCACGGCCTTCGAAGTCACCGCCCCGATCGCCACGGCCTCGACCACCTGTCGAGCGTTAGCTGGATAAAACGAGATTCCGGAAACGTTCAACCTCATACCTCGTGGACGATCAGATTGACGAGGTGGACGACCATCCTCGACAGGTCTATCTCTGTTGATGGAGCGGCCGGCACCTCGATCTTGGAAAGCTGCATAAACGAATTAGAATACGTCCATCCATGATATATTTAGTAACTAATCATCCATCGTTGAGCACGAATGCCTCTTACCTTGTTCAGAGCCGGTGAAGTTTCCTCGTGCACCGCCACGTCCGCCGCGACCGCCTCGGGATGCACCCCCTCGGACAACAGGGCCTGCATCCTTGACTGGCGCTTCGGCTGGACCGTCTCTCTTTCCTTTCCGAGGAGCTGTTTTGTCTACGGGCTCCACGGGAATGATAGGGCGGCCTTCGTCGTCTTGATCATTGCCTGCGTACAAGATCAGTATTTCGAGGGCATACTACGCCGGGAATTGACGAACCTAGAAGGTCGAAGGCGTTCTGGAGATAGTCTGTTAGATATGTGTTCACGCTGGGTTGTCTCTTTCAACGCAATACGAACCTTCGAAACTACGGCGCTCATATTGAGGCTTGGCGCGCCTCAAGCGCAGTGAACGACTGAGGGCACTTAGAGAACGAGAGGACTGGGATCAGGCCACTGCCAATAGCAGAGTCACGAGGGCCATTGAAAAGTGATTGGCAGAAGGACGATGAACTGCTGATGGAGCGAAGATGGTGTGAAGAATCTTGGCGTGAGACGGTGTAATTTGAAATTAGAGCAAATCGGCTGTGGCCCGCCGCGCCGGACGGGCCCCGGCACGTGCTTTGCTGCGTGCTTTCCTGAATTCTAAGGTAACGTGCACCATAGCTAGCTACCCCTTCTGGGAAGCTTCACGAAGCGGGATCGAGAACTATTGATCCAAACCTCACGCTCTACACGTCTTCAGATCCTCAGTTCTCCCAAAAGAAAAGTTTCCAAGCCTACTAGAGGCAGTCAGCAAACGCCTTGCACAGCAGGCGAATTCCCATCAATCATCTCTGCTGCGACCATGCACAGTCGTAGTGTCAAGAACGACTTTCGTTATCAGAAAATAGATTTCAAAAATGCTGCAAAAACGCCACCCCCCATGACAATACCCAGTGTAGCCGCTAAGCAAAATGGGAATGTGTCTTCGAAATACTCATGCCAGAAGCACGTCGCGTTACGTAGAACACATTCCCAATCGAGGGATCTCCATGTAATGAGACATCTTACTCAAGTCGTTACACAGCCGATTGTCGACCTCATTTTGTAAGATCCGAGAGCTGTCCGGACAAAGCCCTTCGTACCCCGCGTTTCTGGGCGGTATCTGATGATCGAGAGTCGAGGGCCAAGTGAGAGGTGTCATATTCGTCTGATGCATCGATGCTATCTGCAAAGTTTGAATAGGCTGATACGGGGAGGACGACGGAAACGCGGTAATAGATCGTGTTGAGTCATAGCTATCAAAGGAACAGGGCGTTCGGCTTTGACATCGGCTTACGGCGTACTCCGTCGAGTCTGGAAGCTCGCCGGGCTCCTCGAGGAGCTCGGATGTATTATCGGTATGCGTGTGAAGATCTGCTCATCGCAGTCAGACGTCGTACTGTAGCTGAGAGATGTCTGTAATTCAATTTACCTTGTGTCCATAGAGCCTTTTCCAGGGCTGCAGCCTTGTCCAGAAGCTCACGGCATTGACTTGTGAGCTGCTGATTTCCGTAACGAAGATCTGCTATGACCCTTTCATTGTCCTTGACTAACGATTCCAGTTGTTTGATGTAATCTGTTCTTCTTTCCCGAAAAGCCGCTTGGGCTTCGCGGTTTCTTTGTTTCCTCTCCTCCAGGGTTGTATAGATCTAAACCGTGTTCAGCGCGTTTCCCGGGGTTAAACAGTTGTAAGAACTTACAGGCTTCCTGCCGCCTTTTCTCTTCGATTCCTTGGCCCTAGCCCCAACCTCCTCGTAAGGATTCATACCCTCGTTTGCAGTGGCCAAAGGCATAGATGTGCAATTGGACTGGATCAATAGCTTAGTGTCGTTATCAAGGTCCTGGGGCTATCACAGATTATCGTGAAAGAGGTTTTTGGACAGGCTTAGCCCTATGTCAACAAGCATGGGTGATCGGGTGCCTTTTATCCATGATGGAACGCAGCTGGAAAGCCAACACTGTGACTTGCACGAGTCAGCTCGCGAAGCACGGGACAGAATACGGCCTTCGTCATCCTAAGGATGGCAGGTCTGCATGTGTTTAGCCCTCCGAGGCCTGATGAGGCTGGCAGCGCGTGGATTACTCCAAGCCACTAGTGTGCCTAGTCGCCTGGTTGAAGCGGCACGAGTTGTAGACATTTTCCAATGCTTGCATCGCGCATCCTACGCTAGCATGTTTTCGGAAATGATAAGCGGCATTGGACTGGCCAGAATCGCATCGACTCACCACATGCAATCGTAGCGCCTGTCTGGGGAGATACACACGACTTCCTAAAAGCTCTTACAGCCCTTCGCTGTCTCCGTGAACGGTGCCTTTCCGCCCGCTCGTGGCTTGCATTTTTCAATCGTTCGACCCTAAGCGAAGCGTGGCTCTTGGTCTCCGCCCTTATTCGCTTGTATTTTCGTCCTGAGCCATCATGGCGCACAAGTCAACCTTCCATGATGGCTCTAGAAACATGCTCTTTCGGGATCAGAGGGTATATTACCGGGCCTTGACGTAGCCATGCAAGCCGCCAACATTCAACGCTCATCTGTCTACCAGGAAGAACTGGTCCGAGTAGGGCCAACCCTGGAAATCGAGGCTTTGGCTGCGGCTGCCTCCAGAATGAGCCTCTCCCGGATTAGAACTACTACTTGACAATGTCACTTTGGGCAAGTACATGACTTCACTAAAATGCTAAACCAAATTAGCATGTCTTGTTACGATGCCAGTGCATCGGCTTCGCGATCCGATTTGCTGTGCTTAATGACCACTTAATCTCGGGTACTTCCACAAAGGCATGCAGTCCCTCAGCCAAATGGATGCTGCTTATTAGCCGGCCCCGTCAATCCACTTTCCCGACGTCTACAAATTTAGATCAATCCGACCCGCGTTGGCTTTCGTGGCTTCATTCTGGCCCGTTGTTAGTGGTTTACGATTGTAGTATTGTGTTTGGCCCAAAGCACGCCTACTAGATGTCTGGGAATGACAGATGGAAGCTCGATCCTTTACGGCACCACGTAAGGCACCTCCTCCACCGCCGTTTCGATCTACAAACTTGGACTTGCATGCGTGGCTTTCCGCAACACGCCCGTTGTCCGATATCAGAGAAGCGACCGAGACTGAACTGCTTCAACCTCCTCGTCAGGCACCACAGGATAACGTCATCGCGAACAGCTGCGTTCAGACACCTGACCAGACTATCGAGCTTCCAGACAATAGGGTTGATGTCAACAAGTTCACTCCGCGTGTAATCTACGCGATCAGCGATGCACGGCACGGCAGCTCCGAGAAAGGTGCCGGGGAAACTTTTCCAAAAACACAGCACACCTTCCAAAGCTCACGGGCCCACCCTCCTCCACAGACCGACCCTTTTCAAGCATCTGCCAAGGAGGACCCAGAGCATAGTGCCTACAGTATACCACAGGCTTACATTCCTCCTAGATCAACATCCAGATCCCGTGATCCAAGCAAGTCGCGGCTGAAGGCCAGGATAACAAGCTGCGCCTCTCCGCCCGGGGCCACCTCAAATTTCATTCCAAACAACTATCACTCTGCGTCTCCAGTTAAACACATAGCTAAGAAACACCGTGTGGATAGAACCGAGAACGGCAAATGTCCATCGAAGACTATTATTAGGTTCCACAACCACTCTATTGATGATCTTCTTGATCACCCGACTCATCAGCATCCACGAGTCAAGGTAAACCTACAGCTTGTCGCTCCGCTTTTTGTGGGTGGCAGCAGCGTAGAAGGCACTGTCCGTATCGTTATCGACGACGCGGAGCTCACGAGAACCCGCCATGCACTAACCTTGGAGAATTTGTCGGTCGACCTCCTTGGAATCGAAGAGCTATCCGGCTCCAAAAGGCATGTTTTTCTCGCGCTGGCCAACGAGCTTGTTAATACTACCCATCCTCCACCCTCGGAGCTCGTAGAAGAAAGGAACGCTGGAGTATCACTCGGCAGATCTTGGATACTCACTCCCTGTGTAGCTGCCCTTCCATTCCTTATAACTCTTCCTCTGGAGGTTGGACCTCCACCGTTCCACTCTAAGAATGCCAAGATTCGCTATTCCTTGTGTGTTACGTTGATTATAAAGGATTCAGGCAAGCAATTTGCGATTCGAAAGACCCAAGAGACCTTTATCCTTTCGGTATATGACCCTGAAAAAGCACTTTCGTCCCTGTCAAGCCCCTTGACCGCATCAGATGCGTATCACCCCAACAGCATGGAGAAGCTCCTTGTAAGCGGTGGCATACATCGCCAAGTCTGGGTTGGTGGCACGACAATCTTCTCTGATGTCTTTTTAGTCAACCAGACGAAGCGGGCTATTCGTAGAATCGATCTTCAGATTGAACGAGTCATTTTGTGCTACAGATACGCCGCAGCCGCCACGCTTGAAACGTCTGCCAGCAATGCTCGCCTCTTTGATGAGCTCGAGCGAACTGTCATATGCAAAAGTAAGATGAAAGCTGGCGATCAGGGTTGGTGCGGAGTAGCGGCTGGAGACTCTGCTATAAGAACTTGTGCTCTCGAAATTCCTCGTGGCCATGCAACGGTAAAATGCAACAAATATTTTGAAGTGCGATTCTACTTGAATATCACGGTTGGCGCGGCACGACACGGCCTTGTCAAAATCCAATTACCTATCATTCTGGTACATATGAACTCTTTGGACGTGCCTACAAATGCTGTGGCACAGGTGGCGGCTGCAATTGAAGAAAAGCGCCGCGAGCACAGGAATAGAACGAGAGGGGACAAGGCTGGTGGCAATGAACGTCCGCGCATGAAGACCATTCAGGGAAGAGCATTCGCGGCTCCTAGGGGCTTGTCGCTGGAACGTGTTAATGCCTTGAAAGAAGATCTCGCAGACTTGAGCAACCGGTTGAACTCCAGTCCCCGAAAGTTCGGGGGGAATTCAAATGCCTCTTGGTGTCATCCAGTCGTCCCGCCAACACCACCTAGAGATTTTGAATCCTACACCTACAAGACCCCTCCATCAAATCGTAAGGGTCGAGTCATAGTTGGGGCTGACGCTGATGCGCTACGTCAGCATTTCTCGTGTAAAGATGGCTCCAAAGTCAGACCTGCGACGGATACTGAAATCACAGGGGGTGAGCGCGGTAGAAGAATTGAATGTTACGATGGCTCAGCAGCAACCGCTCGTTCCCGCTCAGTGACTGGTGATGCTCCGGATGCGATGGATAGACAAGCGATTGACGTGTTATGGGACGACAGGCAGGAGAAGCTCCCGGTAGTGGAAAGCAGGCTGAAGGCGCAAAGATCCTTGCCATTTGCCCGCGATCATTACCGGCGTATTGCGAAATGAACTTCAAGCCAGGGTTCATGTTGGGGAATACCAAGTCTCGCTTTCACGCTCTCAGGGAGATACGTGCTTGAGGAGCCTTATTCACCATCTGAAATCTCATGAATCTCAATGATGACCCCTGAATCACAACCATTTATACAAAGTTGATCAGGCTAGCTGACTGTGATGCCTTGTAAACTTGGAAGACACTTGCTTCGACATTCTTTCAAAGATTGGCCTTCAGTGATCAGCAAGCCGTTGATGCAGGGATATATCTAATTGTGAAAATTCTCACAGGGGTCCTATGACGCTACGCACACAGCTCGCAGCCGAGGACTCGAGAGCACACTACGCTGCCATGTTCTGCGAAAGCATCTTGTTTCTGGCCATATGTTTCATTGGATGCTCGTTCCGTTGAGGATGTGTGTGAGGGGGATCTTTACCAATGCGATTAGTAGATAGAATGAGATGACTTCTAATGATTTCAAGTGTTTGTCACTCCTGCTCAAGGCAACCCATCACCCCTCCTCGTCGCTCGGGCCCTCATCGTCTTCATCCTCGTCTTCGGCATCCTCGTCCACCACGTCATCACCGTGCATATTAACCATCTCGGCCTTCTTGAGCATGTCTCGCAGCATCTCGTTGCGCGGATCGGCGGTCTGCACAGGAGTCGAGCCACCCTTGTTGCGTATCCGGGGATCGCAACCCGCATCGAGCAAGATCTCCACTATTGACAGCCCATCGTGCCACTCTTCAGGCGGCAGCTCGTTGGTATACTGGACGGCGAGGAACAAGGGCGTTTCGTAGGTGACTCGGGTTTTTGGGTCGGTCTCAACGTTTGCTTGATCCAATAGTACATCAAGGACATCGTCTGGAGCACTGTTAGTGCATCTTTCAAGCATTTGGGCGCCGCAAACCCCGCTTACAATTGCCCGCCCTCGCTGCTACATGTAGCGGTGCATTGCCTGTGGCATCTCGAGAACTATTGATAAGATCCGCTATCGCTTGCTCATGCTCCGAGGTGTTCGGGGAGGCAGCCTTGATATCTGCGAAGAGTTCCTCCAGCAAAGAAGTGTTGTTTCGGCGACATGCCTCTATGATAAGCTCACGAGGGCTGGCTCCCTGTCCATCGACGTCAGTGACATCCTTGTAGGTGCTTAGTATACAGTATGGACGATCGCACCTCTTCGCTCATAGCTGGTCTTCGACTCCAGCCAACAGAAAGCAACTTGAGGAGCCTATTCGCACATAAGTCAGTACTTCTAAGACGAGGAAGGATTGATCATTCAGTAGTGGGGTTAGTTGTGTATGGCGGGAGTTAGGTAAAGTAGACAAAAGGACCTCCTAACCAGCTCGTGAAGACAAGACCAACTGATCTCAAATAAGCGATTGGCGGTTGATTGATCAGAGAATGCGCCGATACAAAGAATTGTTGCCGAACCCACAAGGACTTGGCTTGTGCAAAACGGATTGCAGCTTGAACGCCAGATCTTATCCTTACCTACGTTAGTCGGCAACGTACTACCTAGCGGGTAGCTGCCCACCTGCCTTCTTAGGAATATCCGTATACTTCGCCTCTCTGCATTGGTTGTTTACAAGTTGAATACCGGTCTCGGCCCAGGGCTGGGTCATTGTCTATTTGAGTTCACCTGCATTTGAGCAAGGTCGAATCTAGGCATTCTTTTGCCGCGGTCAGCCCTCATAAGCCAGCGGGTCTATAGTCTCTGCTACCAACAGGCAGCTTTGGACAGAGGAAATTCATATACCTGAACTGTGGAAGAGATTGTAATATAGCCCCGGTTTTGGTCTTTACCCTGGTTTGAGAGCATAGTCCTGCACCATGTAGCAAAGCTTATGGCCCACATTCCGGAACTTGACGTGCCCCGTCAAAAGAGCCATGTGGACTTCCACTCGTCTTGCGTTTCCGGCACGTTCACTGTGACTTAGCAACCAATGGGGTCGGAAAATTCCGTTCGTTGGTCTTGATCAGAGATTCCCGGGACAATGCATTGTAGGTCACGTCGGTCATTAAGGCAGTGATTACTGCATGATGACATGCACCTTCGAAATTGGCGTGTCCTTGTCTAGAAGCCGTCGTCCTGGATGTCTTGACCGCGTTTAGTCACGGTGCCTAGGGTAAAATTCCACAAATGGAAAGAATTGGCGAGATGTCGTGCCGTGCCCTGCATCGAAGAGGCGTGTTGTTAGTGAGGGGTGGGAAGTAAAGGCACTGAGTGTGCTAATCGCAGCAATCACGAGGGTCCTACAAGGTTTGCAGCCTCACGACGGCGCCTAGCTAATAATGCACCTGTGTCTTGGGCAATCCAAGGCTAAGCAGCAATTCATGCTCAAAGGGGCATAGAAGCAGTCCAGACGAGTAACGAAAAGTATATTATGGTGCCTGGCATCTACCGATCAGGAACAGCTCCGTCAATTTGCGGGTCGTTCCCGAGGACGAATTCTCGCTCATTCTGCGGGTGTCGCTCTACGTGCGGCTGCGTGCTGCTATGTGCCGCGCGAGTGTTGGAGAAGCCGCATCTGCCCGTTGTATGGCGGGGAGTTTGATTCCCTCATATTCGCAGCCTCGCGCGTGCCCGAGCCTGTCGATTGCCAGACCTCTTACCACGACTTCCCTCAAGCCATGCGGCAGCGACGATGGTCTCGCCCTCGCGATCAAAACAAGAAAAGGGTATTCGACCATCGCTTCATCGCTTCGGATCTGCGCGCGTCAAATGGTTTCCCAGCTGGCGTTGGCCGCAGCTGGTCGTGTACTTGACCATCGCGTGCATCCTGGCCTGGTTGTCCTTGGGCATTTTGGCGCCGCCCATTGAATTGCTGCTGCCTTCGAGCTATGGAAGACCGCCTATCTCACCGAACATCGTCTGGGACGGCTGGGACCAACTGGACAAAATGTTCATTTTGTATGCGCTCGCTTGTCCTTAGTACAAACCTGCGCGCTTGTATTGATTTGGCGTTCGAGCAGTGGCGGTGACTGGTCAATGAACGGTTTCGATGCATACGGGACGCAGCCCGACTCTGGCAATCCTTTCGGCAACCCTCTGCAGCAGTACGTGGGTCTGAATGTGGGCGGCGGCTATTGCGATACTAAGGACCGATTTTGTAGGGGAGTTGATGGGCCTGGCTATCATCCTGTATTTGGCCCTACGTAAGTTTACATGGCTTGTTCTTGCTCCTCGTCGTTCCGTGCTGACTACAGTGTCTACAGCGGACCCCTTTGGACGTAAGCTAGATCAAACCGGGCACTTGCCCTTCAACCGGGGCTCACAGCAGCAAGCAGGCATTTCGCAACATTGAAGTATAATCGCAGCATCTTACAGACGTACGACTTTGCGAAAGGTGGCGCGACGATTGATCGTGCCATCATCGAACCTCTCTTTCCAACGGCAAATACGTTCACAGATCAAATAGAAAAGATATTTGAGCCAGTTTACCTGCCAGATGGCCATGCGCTTGGTTGGAGTGCCGCCACGTCGCTCTTCGTCTCTTGGTTCGGTATCAACGATTTTATTCTCACGTTCCAGAATGGGAAAAGACCACCAGTCGGCGAACTCATCGTTTCTTACACAAGGCATCTGCAGAGGGTATGTGACTGAAGACGAGGAATGGGATTCGCGTCTTGCACCAGATCGACTGACGTACAATGCCAGCTGTATGACTCCGGAGCTCGGAATTTTGTGATTTTTAATATACCCCCAATGGATCGCCCGTACAAGAAGGACCAAGCCGGTCTGCAAGAATTGAAAACGGATATCTTAGAGTTCAATAAGCAATGTTCGCAGATGCGGCTCCAGCTATTGCATGATCACGATGACATGAACATATTTTATTATGATGTTCACGGATTGTTTGAAAAGATTATCAAAAGACCCAACAGCTATCTTGCGACCATGGACATCCAATACACAAAGGGGCCGTGCAAGGCATATGAGTTGCCCTTCGGGTTCGAAGGGGTGGCACAGCTGGATCGCCTCGAAGCGAAGTGTGGCATTCCCGTCAATCAATACTTTTGGTACGACGACCTTCATGTCACATACAAGGTCCATGATGCAATAGCAGTTGCCATGATTGAGGAGTGCATGGGGCCGCAGCGTCGCGCTTTCTGTTCCTAATAGGTCACCAAACTGGGAATACGGAGAACTAATTAGCGAGAGCTGGATCGGTCCGCGTTCAAGTACTATGCGTCGATTATAGCATACTAATTACCTCATAAAACAGCGATACAATATAACGGCTAATGTAATAATGGCACAATCAGGCCACAAGTGAACCTTCACAATTTTCGGAAACAACCCGGAGCGAGCGATCCAATGATGGGGACGAGAGATTTTGAAAATCGTCATAGGCACAGATTTATTTTATGCCTATGGGCGTCACTGCAGAGTCTCATGAATCGGCAGTGCCATCCAGCTTCATAGTAATTGCAACGCCCGCCTGTTCAGAGATTACAGATAACAACGCGACGTTCGGAATGTGCACCGATGCAACGCTGTAGGTTCGGCTCTGCCGGAGAGTCATTTCGCGTCAAAGTGACGGCTGGGGCAGTGCCATAAGGTAGCCCTCACGGTATTCAGAGACGGAACTCAATTCGCGTAGAAGCCGTGAGCACGCAGCAGTGTAGCATCCTACAGGCCCAGCAGTGTACTTCAGTGAGAAGTCCGCACATTCGCATTCGGACAGCTACAGAAGCGTCTAATTAGTACATCGGGTATGACTCATTTTGACAGCTGCAGCTTTTTCTTGAAAGATGACGGGGCTGCAATGTATAGTGCAATCTACTATCATTAGTCGAATTTGTCGCTTTCGCATGAAATATGTCGTTCTCGTCGTGTTTCATACCAACATTTTGCCTCTGGAGGTTATCGCTAAAGCTTATCGCGCTTTAGCGATGGAAGCTCGCGAACAAGGTCTACTGTATTCATAAATAAGAATGTGGTGACAAGATTCGCAGACAAGCCAGTCCTGCTCCTCAATTCTTTACGTTTCTTTGCAACCTGTTCATAGATCCAGTCCGGCACCAGAGCCGAAGCCCAGCCATGCACGAATTCACCGTAGAAGCGAACAGGCCCGCCTTGAACACGGCGCTGATCGTTCTACAATTTGCTTCTCCGTCCCTAGTAGCAGCGACCTTGTTCGGTGTCACTGCCTACAACACATTCTCTGCATCACACGCGAAATGGCTGATCAGGACAGGAGCGCCATCAGAACGGAAGCTCAAATTGGTGCTGTCAATCGTGCTTCTGATCACGCCTCTCTATCTTCTTGAGACCGGCCTGACCCTCTATCAGGCGTTTGGCAAGAACGGTTTCTCACCAGGCACGCCACCGTTCTTCTACCTTGCATTTTCTTTACTTCTCTGGTCGACAATACCGATTCACACGCGATCTTCATGGAATTACTTCTACTTTGCGCCTTTGGCGGCAGCCACTTTCGAGGTCGCAATCGCTATTTGCATTGCGCTGCGACACCCTCAATCCATGTTGACTCTGCCCACTGGCGGGTTTGTCCTTGCAGCTGCCCGGACTTTGGTGTTCTGTACCATAACACTGTTAGCCCTGATCTTCGATTTCAAGACCATAGAAAAAGGCAGTGATGAAGAGACTGATCCTCTTCTCGTTGGGCGCGAAAATATCACGGCCGAACCCGAGAGTTACGAGTCCAGCACTGCGGCCTCTTCTAAAAGCAAGGACGGTGAAGACGACGATAGCGAAGAAAGCCAGAGCGACGACGACGACGACGACGACGACGATGATGATGATGATGATGATGATGACTCCCTTCTTGGGGGCGCAGACCCTGAATTTCAGAAGAAAAGAGAGAAAAAGATCAAAGAGCTTGGTGGAACCTGGGCTTATCTGAAGTCTTTCCGAGTCTTATTGCCTTATCTGGTTCCAGAGTTCTCGCCCGTGATCCAGCTAAGCGCCGTTATCCTTGTTGTGGTTCTAATCGTCGAGAGAGTTTTCGCTGTTCTGATCCCCCGCCAGATCGGCCTCATTACGGACACACTTATCGAGGACCGAGGTACAGGACGGATTGCGTTCAAACAGGTTCTGATTTGGATCATCCTTCGCATATTGCAAGACCATGTCTTCTGGATTCTAAGGAATGGAAGTGCAGAGCTGATCAAAACCAGAACCAATGTTGCATTATCACAGGCCGCGATCAACCAAGTTCTGGCTTTGGACAAGCATTACCACGACAACAAGGACTCCGGTGAATTGTCTCAAGACATGGAATTGGGAAGGCCAATCGCCGGTCTGCTTGAAGTCATCGTCACTGAGCTCGTGCCTTCGGTTACTGACGTTATGGTTGCTTTCTTCTATCTGAACTTCATATTCGGTGGCTATGTTACCCTTATTGTCGCTATCTCAACTGTGCTGTACGTGTATGCGTACTCGATGGGTCTGGTTTGGGCTGCCAAATATCGGCGAGCGATCAACACGACATCTCGAGAAGAATCCCGGGTCCGTACCGCAATCCTTCACAACTGGCAAGCTGTTGCTCTGTTCGCGCGCCAAACTTTTGAGTCCGCACGTGCAAAAGTAGCTTTCAACGCCGCGCAGCTTGCGGAACTGAAAGGTAACATAGTGGAAGACCTTGGATTCGATGGTACCGAAGTTATCATTCTGCTGGCCGAACTCGCTATTGTCATGTTAGTGGTGTACGATATCTCGTTCAACAACGCAAAGGTCGGCAACTTCACGACCGCAGCGAACTATTTCGCTCAGTTGACTGGGCCCATGTGGTCGATCGCATACTTTTCGAGACGGGCCTCGGCCGACTTTGTGAAAGCCGAGCGCATGGTAATTTTGCTTCAGACCGAGCCGATCGTAAAGGAAGCCCCCAACGCCAAGGATTTACAATTAACAGATTGTAAAGTCGAATTCGAGGGTGTCGATTTCGCTTACAATTCCAAAGACTCTCCTGACGATAAGAAGCCTGCTTCTAAACGTCCGATCCTGTTTGATGTCAATCTCAGCTGCGAAGCCGGGAAAACGATTGCACTGGTCGGCGAAACTGGCGGTGGCAAGAGCACCATCGTGAAACTTCTCAACAGATTCTACGACGTAGGCGCAGGAAGCATCAAGATCGACGGACAAGATGTTCGCGACGTCACAATCGCCAGTTTGAGGAAGGCGATTGGAGTTGTAGACCAGGAACCAAGCCTCTTCAATGAGTCGATCATCTACAACCTAAGATATGCGCACGAAGACGCCACTTTTGAAGAAATCCAGCAAGCTTGCCGCGACGCCTCTATCCATGACAAGATCATGTCCTTCGCTAAAGGATATGACACCAAGGTAGGTGAGCGAGGGGTTAAATTATCTGGTGGTGAAAAGCAGAGGCTTGTGATAGCCCAAATGCTACTGAAGAAGTCGCCAATCATAGTCCTGGATGAAGCTACAAGCGCAGTGGACACTGAAACCGAGGAAAAAATTCAACAAGCCTTCGATCAGTTAAGGCGAGGCCGGACGGTGTTCGTGATTGCTCATAGATTATCAACCGTTAGGAGAGCCGACGAGATCGTCGTGGTCCACTCAGGCCGAATCGTAGAGAGAGGGAGCCACGATGATTTGGTGCACATGGAGGGCGGACGATACGCCATGCTTTGGGAAAAGCAGGTCGGAGGCGTCCTCGGTTTCGAAAAGCCTAAGGACAAGGACAACCAGCAACCAAAAGCTCCAAGAAGGTCAAGTACGAGGAAGTCAACCAAGTCAGACACAATGATCTCAGAAGATCAGCCAGCCAATCTGGAGCGTGTCTCAAGCCACGGTCAGGGCCCAGCCCCCAAGGCACGCAACCCCGATTCCACATAGTCGAGACGACGACCAGAAATGAAGGTCAGAATGTGTTCAACGAACATGGAAAAGTGTATTTTGGGCTTTTGGTAATCGATTGAAAAGCAGATTGAATGCATGCAATGATCTCTCATAGCAGTACGGTGGCGGGGGTCTTAGTTTGTAAAACCTCGCTAAAAATTAGAGCTACCTTGCTCTCCATTCCTCAAGAGCTACATTACACCTTATTTTTACAGATTGACAAATAAGATTGTACTAGACTACCTCAGACTGGAATATATAAGGCAGTGACAAGCAACTCTTGCATGCTAAAAGGTTCGAACCACTGACACCGCCGTCCCGAAAGACATTGTATAACAAATGCTGCTGTGTACGTTCGCTGGAAGCATTTATCTTGTTTGATGTCACACACTCTCCTCGTGACTAACCACTCTCCACCACAGTCTGTCCTTCGTGCTCGAATCTCCTCACCATCACAAATGCAAATGCTCCGCATCCTACCGGCCAACATGACCCATACGCGGAAAATGTGGCCTGGGAGCCTGGAGTAAAACATGCGTACACCTGTCGAACTTGCCCTTTTACCTACAATCTAAATTGCGTCCACTTTTTCCGAGAATACTACAATGAGTTGCGGCCGGATGAATCAGACACAGATGCCGAAGGGAAGCAGGAACAACTGGCAGAAGGAAGCAGCAATCCACCCACACGCAACGGAGCAACTGCAACGAACGAAGATAGTGACGACGGTGCGAGGGCTGCCGATGACGCTGAAGCCGGCCCCTCGGCGACGCTGGCTTCGCGGCGTCGTAGAAGAAGAAGGTCGAAGAAGGTGGTCGATGTCTTGGGTGGCAAGGAATCCTGGGAAAACGTCGATCGAATTGAGATTGGTGGCGGCTGCCCGTCGGACAACTGTGGAGCCACAGAAGCATACTTTCGCCAAGTCCAGATCCGCGGCGCGGACGAGCCGATGACGAGCTTCTACAAGTGCGTAGGCTGTGGACGCGAATGGCGCGAGGGTTAGGCCCCAGTAGTCAGCTGCAGCATCGCCGAGAAGCCGCGTTCTGCGGAAGGGCGAAGGGGATGGTAGGGGAGGAGAGGTTCGGGACATCATCATCGGCGTGACAGCGGCTACCGGAAGGCTTGGTTGAGCTAGCATACGAGCATTACGAGCATATTAGCATCAGGACAGAACATTTGGGCAAATGGAGGCATCAAGGCGTCTGAAGGCCCGAGCACGATCGGCTGGCTGGAACTTACGTTGACCAAGGAGGTCACGTCAATTCATACGCGGAACGACGCGGTTCTTCTGAAGCCATATTACGAGCTTTTTAGATGTACGAGTCATGAATAGGTGATCTCATTGCGGTCTTTGTGCGTGACCGTGCGTCCCGTAACATTACGTACAATATAGTACACATTCCTGTATTCGTCTTATTGCCACACAGCATCCGGCCATCCTGGACGCTTCTTCATACATACACATCATCGACCATTGATCATGGAGAAAGCGCATCCACGCTTGTTTGTGAAGCATTAAAAGTTGGACTGATTCGATCAATACCCTGTGGGCATCTTGATGGTCATCCGCGTCCTGTGCAACGGTTCGTCAAGGTTCGATCGGGGGCATTCGCTTGATAGTCGCCTGCCAGTAGATTGGTAGGTGGTCCCGTAGATTATCATCCGAATGCCAGCGGTTAGGAGATGACTACCATCACCGAGGTAGCTTCCAACAGAACCAGAAATTGCCAGCTGGACCAGTCAAGAATGATCATACACTCCCAAACTTGGTCCGATGCCGAGCTTTGGTTAATCGGGAATCATGAGCCAACTATACTGCCTCGGCGGCTACTTGGCTTCCGGAATCGACTCAGTCCAGGGATGCCTCCACCGCTTCTACGCTTGGACTTCTTCTCGTCTTTGTCTGCAGCTGTTGGCGTTGGTGTGCTATCTTTGGCAGGCGCCTGACTCTCCTTGGATGGGGTCGCCGTTTTGTAGGATTTGCTTGATCTTCTCTGGTGAGAATTTACCTCACTCATTCCGGCTTGTGATCTATTGGGAGTTTCTGTACTTGACCGTCGCTCGTTCACTTGAGAGGCCAGTTCAGTGACAAGTTGTGCCCCGGCCTCGACTCCAACAACGCTGTCGTCCCTTTCTGGAGTCCGTGTTCCTGGTGTTGGCGTCTTGAGAGACGGAGAAGGCGATCCGAAACTCGCAGTATTCGCGCGCCGTGCCCTCTGTGCTTCGACACGTTCCATTAACCCTGCCCCGGTGGACGGAGGCGGTCTGCTGGAAGTATTCGACCGAGATTGTGGCGAGTTCAAGCTCAGAGTGCGCCTTCTTGGGGCATCCTCGTGATCTTGCAGATGCTCGCTACCTGCACGCGCTGCAGACGTATCGGTCGCATCAGCGCCCATGTCCATCGGATTTGTCTGGGATCGAATGTGCTCAGACTGTCTGGAGTGGTTGACGGGAGCCCCGAGACTATGGCTCGCAAGAACGTGGGCCCGCGTTGCAGGAAGAGGGTGCTTCGAAGTGTAGTCTTTGCTAATACGCAGATCACGAGGGGAATGTGTGCTGATGGCGCTGGGTCTGGTCACATTAATCTCAGTTCGGGCCCTCTCGAATCCACGGCCCTCGCTCCGTGGTTCTTGTTCATCAGAAGAACTCTCGTCGTTTGCGACTTGACCAGCACTAACTGCGTCCCCTATCTCGGTTCGAGCATACCGCTGGGAATGTCGTGAATTAGCGGTCGCTGAGCGTGATAATGGAGCTGGGCTGAAATGAATTTCGCGTTCGGTGGAGACTCCTTGCGTAGGAAGCGAGGGACGACGGTATAGAACCGGCGAGTCCACAAATGTAATCGCTGAGCTTCTGCGCACCTCCTGCCCGTTCGTGCGCGTACCTTCAGCTTCATTGACTTGGCCTGGTTGCATTTCGCGAGTACTGCGAGCCGAGAGGGATGCTGCAGAGGCACGATCGGCCAAGACCTTCCGTCTCCTATCGAGGTATGAGAGGGGGCTCTGTTCCATGCCCTCTGTTACTGGTTGGCTTTCTGGGGCCGTGCGTTGTTTTACTTGATTCTTCTGTGGGTCTTGTACGAGCTCGTCCTCAAATACTCCGGGCTTGTTCTCACACAAAGCGATGCAGAGCTCCGTGAGGCTACGGCACAGGTTTTCGGTCTTTCGTCGAGTACGACGATCTACCGCGGTTATAGCGCTGGAGGGAAGATTGTTCAATGATGACCGGAAGTTGTTGTTTTCTCCAGACGCTAGAGACAAGATCTGCAACGCGTCTATCACCGACGCTTCGAGCGCACGATAGACTCCTTCAGATACTGCAGCCTCGGCTTTCGCTAGAGCAGAGTTCAGAAGAGGGTGCAGCTCAGTGGACACTTGGCGGCCATGCTCCGGACTAATCATAGACGGTACGGATGACGAGGTTGTATATGTTGTATACGTAGTGCCGGTCCTGGGTCTACTATCAGAGGACTCGGCCGTGTTGTAATCATGATAGTAGCCCGATCGCCCTCCTTCTAACTCCAGCTGTCGGATTCTGGATCTTAGCGACTCCAACTCATCCCACACTGTAGATGGTGCCGCGGCTGAAATCACCGATTCTGCTTTGTTTTGCTCTCTTGAGCTATCTGCCGGGTCCCGGGAAAGGCTGACAAGCGATGTCTCCGTTATGTTACGAAGATTGCTGGCATACGGGCTGGATGCCTTCCTGCCTTGTCGCGTTTGTGACCGAAAGTTGAAAGAAGGCCCCATTGGCATGTTGTAATATTCTTTACCACCTGAAGTAATGAGCGCCTCAGCTGTAGGTGATCTTTCGTTGTCAGGCAGACGTGCGCTTGCGGCTCGACGTGCCATTGAGACAACGTCGTTGTCAACATTGTAGTCATCTTCATCATTGTCGTCATCTTCATCATTGTCGTCATCTTCATCATTGTCGTCATCTTCATCTTCAGGACGATCCGAAGTAATATCCTGACGAAAGTCTTGCGACTGATTCACTGAGCGTGGAAATTGCGGCCGCTTCGAGGATGAAGTGGGGCTGATAACGGGCTGATTAGTTACAAGGCTCGAGGGTAGCTTCGCGTTCGACCTCGAAGGCAGAGCTTCGCGTGTCATAGCCGAGTTTGCCTATCGCGGTCAGTTATTGGGGCAATTTACGAGCGACGAGACCTGAATAACCTTACCAAACGGCGCTCACTGGAGCGCACCGGTTGCGCAACAGCTTTACGAGGGTAATTACATTCCGCATTCCTTGCCAGATTGAAGAAGACATCTTCTCCACTTGTTTCCACTGTCTTCATCCTTTCCATTTCCCTGGAGCTATACTTTCCTGTCGCATTGTCATGGGCGCTCCGACGAGCGTTCGCAGCCCATGTGGCTGCATCGTCCCCGTAGATCACTGAATTCGTGTTTCGCCGGTGAGGCATGTGTGATTGCTCGAATGGATGCTAAATAGGCGTGTATATAAGATTGGCAATACACTACCGCTTAAACAGCAGGTGAGATTGTCTAACATATGCAGACCGCTAGTACGCAGGCACGATTCAACGGTTGGAGCTGACGTGTTCGTTCTCAGTGACGGGCTAGTAGGTGATGTTTGCGAAGACATCGGCTTACCTTTGAGTTTTCGAGATTGACTGAAAAACCGACGAGACCTTGGAAATCTCCAGCGTTAAGGTGACTCCGCTTGTCTATTGTCGCGCAGTGCGCTTCTCAGGTTTTGCTGAATAGCGCCTCGGGCAAGCCCCGCCCCAACTGGAGCAATTTCTCGGAGACAATAGCGCTATCAGCAAGTGAATGACCGGCCAAGAGACATATCGCGAACGATTGGTGGTTCGAATGATGGGATCTAGGAACTAGAGTGGACGTCAAAAAGACAAAGGAGTAGAACACACGGTCGCGACCTCGATCGGTACGCTACAACGGTTGGCGCAAAGCCAAACAAGTTCGCAATCGGCCGTAGAAACGGTTGCCCCTCAGTATGAACGGAAATTGGTTTTTCCTACCCCGCGTATCATGATCTTTACGAAACATTCTGCAGATTTTCCAATGATGATCAAGCCGATTCTGGGATATGCTGAACACAGCTCTTCTGCGGGAGCAGAACGAATCACTGGGACCTACTTCTTTCTCTCTTCAAGACCCCAAAATCGACTACAGGGTGATTGGCGGAAGACTTGCCAGAGATACAGTCATACATATCCTGGAATATATTACCACAAACGGGCTGGATATGGGCAGAAGAAAACCTATATTTCCTTCGATGCTGTAAGTTGGCCAGCTAGGGAATCTGAGGGTTCCATCGCTTTCGCTGGGTCTGAAGTCTTGAGATCACTTGTATTCTGCTCAGGCGGGATTTTACCTTAAAACGTGGTTTTCGAAATGGTGTGCAATTGCGCGACAGCCGTCACATACAGATCATAAGCTGGAAATTGAGGCTTGTCCATGGTCTACGTTGCCAAAGCTTATGAAACTGTGCCAGCCTTATTGATTGCGTAATCACTGTGAACAATGGCGACGGTGATGAGCCAATGATCTGGGACCCGTTTATGAGAAAGACGTCCGTATTGATGAGATCTCAGGAATGTATTCATGATCTACCACTATTTCACCAGGGGCAGTATCGTTTCGGCTTCTCGCTGAATTACGGTTTCTCGTGAAGCTAAGTCTCCCTAGATGATCTGCGACATTTGCGCTGAGCATGGTGTGCCTGAAAATGTGAGTATGTGCGCTATGATGAAAGCGACACTGGATGACTGGCATAATCGTGTAGACTAATTGTATATTCTCCCCAGTATCACAGGAAACTACTTTAGCCAAAACAAATCAACGAGCAACAAAAATAATCAAGAGAAGCTCCTTTACCACTTTCAAGGGCCGGGGGCAAGATTGTTTGTGTCCTCATGAGTGCAACACCTAACGCGCCAGGACAGACACCTGTACATTTCAACATGCTGCTTAGACTACTTGAGCGACGAAAGGACACGCTCAAGAGTTGAGCTGACAAAGATCTAATGTATGCAGCAATGAGCTAATACTCGACCAGAGCGCAAGTACATGATCGGCTATCCCGAATGTAGAAGCGTTACGCATCAGACTATTGTCAATGATCGTGCATTTCGTGCATGAGTTATGTATTGTTTCCGTCCTATTTCTTGACGTGAATTGAATCGGCAGTAAGGTAGTGGCAGATGATGACGTAACCCGAGACGTCGATAAATTCGAAGTAAGCATGTGATGCCACGACGCTTGCAGTAGCCCGATTTCGGGATTGCTTGCGCCGTCATAGTAATAATGGGTGATTATGCGCTTCTGCTTCAATGTGCAGACCTCGTCTGAGGTCCATGTCGATCGGTACCTCTTCCCATCACGCGTGACGTAGGTAGTCTCAGGCTCATATCAAGTGTAGCGTTGGCAACGAACTGGCCTGCATAACCTCTTGGTTGACGCATGCGGAGTCGACGCGCCGATCTTTAGTCCAGTCTGGAGGGCAGATCAAAATATGTCAAGCGAAGCCTCTGAATCAGACGCCCGTTGCTACATGAAATGACAGTCTCCGGGAATAGGCGAGCCTCAACCTGCCGTGCAAACGACCTCCTGTTCCGGCAACCGACACTCCCTCCTGTAACGCCTATTAAAGATAGCAAACGAGCAATTTCAGCTGGTATTACGAGACTATTATTACCGTACCTTCTATCTTGATCTGACTTTCAGATGGCATTGAGCACTTTTGAGGCAAAGGGGTCCGGATCATGGACACAGCCCCAAAGTCCGCGATCGTCCTGCTGGTCCGTATAAGGCAGGCGGCCGGAGTTTCGTCGCTTATGTAGAACAGTGTCTGTGAACGATGGCGGGTGGAACGGGTGGGTCTGGCTGTCGCGGCTTCGCTGGTGCGGCATTAGTAGAAACTTAATCAACCATTCACAAATGAGCTTGCACGCGCCGAGAATCTATTTTGGGTGCTACCGACCTCGTCCAACCTGGATCAAACCCCCCCCCCTTGTCCATTCTCCACCAAGATTCGCTGGTTCGACCTGGCAGAGGTTTTGCTTCGAATCGCCCACGAATTTCTTTTTCCATGCCTTGCGCGTTCCTCCCTAAGCGTTCGCAACAGCTGACCACTCCGCCTCCCGGCAGCCCCTTCCTCTTTGCAATCGCCCATCTTTCCCTCACTTCTGCCGATCTCCTGTGCCTAAGCCTCTGCGCACTTGCCCGCCTGGCACTCCGAACCAATACCGCAAAGGCCCTCGATCGCACTTACTTCACTTTTCCTTCGCGCTGCATCGTCAAGCTACAGCTCTAAGCGCCCATAACGGATTTTTATTTTCTCACCTGACACTCATTAACGTACCTTCAACAAACAGCAACCGTTGTCTGGCAGCAATCACGCTACCTACGGATGGACGCCGCGTAGGATATCTATCCCGACCCAGACATTGCCACTCACAGTTCCTTTCGACTTCGGTCAACACATAATTCCCTTCTTCTTTTCGTTTTCGTTTTATTTCTTTGCGTTCTCAGGCGATAGCTGGTTTATCGTCCTCTTCGATTCGTGGGTTATCCGGCTTCTGTTACTTTCTGTGAGTTCTCTCCTACTGCCTCTGGACAGCAAGAAGACGCGGAGGCGGAAGTCAGTGCTCGAGGGTATCCAGTATTTTGACTGGTTTCCTAAGTTTCGTGGCAGAATATGGATCCCACGCTTCAACGTTTTTGAGACCTGAACTGATTTTGTGACTTCTCAGACTAATTTAACAACTTTCCTTGCCATCCTCCCAGCGCCTCGTTAAATTTCTGGCCTTTGCCGGCATCACACTTCCCAGATTGGACGCTTCGCCCGAGACGACATCGCTCATTCGAACCAGTTCGCGCTGCGTACGCGGACTAAATCGTAGATTTTGCTGGTCAAGAAATGCCCATACAGACGTCTGCGAGATTAATAGTTGATCAAATGCCCTCGTTTTCGACCGTCTACGAAGAGTCTGCGCGCTTGGATCAGAATCATGTTGGACTGAAGCATCTTGAAGATGGCCAGTCAAACGTGGATTCCGCAGATAACGCTTGCACATATCACCTTCAAAGCCCCCGCTTCAGTTCTTTTGATTTCAATCGTAACAGCTCATCGACCATTGATTCAAGCTCTTCTTCCCCAATCACAGTCGCCTCCTTAGCCGAATCGCATTCAAGTGGAGATACGCCATCAGTCTCACCAGAGACCCCGCAATCATCTCAAAGCCTCTCCTCACACTCTCTACCTCTGGCTATGCGAAGAGCGTCCGCCACTCGATCCGTGACTTCTGAGGATCCGATAGCTCAGCAACTCAAGAGACCTGTTTCCGCCAGACGGCCCAAGAACTTGAAGAATCTGGCAGTTGATATAAGTAATGCTCAGGCGTTTGGGAGAGCCATGTCAACTCACTCAGGGACGATTGGCCATCCTCAAGGCTCACCATACCTTGCTGTTCCGGACTCCCCAACTTTCATAAAGCCACCTCCGCAACCTGCACGAAAATCCAGCAATCTAGGGCTCAAAATCATCACATCCTCTACTGAGATCCAGCCAGAAGGCCAACGCCGCAGCCCGGTGACTCCTGACTTGGATCGGCCCTTGCCGTTGCGACACCATGCATCAACACCACTGCTTCCTATGGCATCACCTTTTGGTGGTCCCGAAGGCGGTATGAGGCTTCCTCCCATAATAACTCGCCCGTCCTTCAAGAGAGTCGATTTCTCAGAGCCTTCCTCGCGTGAGGGTGCTCAATATCCTCGTACCTTCGACCTTCCAACAGCATTGGGCGAAGACCCTGACGATGCCTATCCCGACGGTCCTGTATGCATCTATGATCCAAACGTGTTCCTTGGCAGCGAACCCAAAGCCTCGGTCGCCGAGCAATTTGATGTCATCTTCAATGTTGCGAGCGAGGTCAAGAATCCCTTCGAGAGTCTTCAAGCACCCGCCGAGACTCCGGCCTTCGAGACGGCTCAAGAGTTTCAGAAACGGCCCGAGTACATTCACATTCCGTGGGAGCATAATACTGATATTGTGCCGGAGCTACACGAGCTGGTGAAAAAGATTGACCAGCGCGTTCAACTGTCCAGAAAGATACTGGTGCATTGCCAGCAAGGTGTCAGTCGGTCAGCAAGCTTGATTGTCGCCTACGGTCTCTACCGGAATCCAAGCATGACAGTTCAAGAGGCTTATGACGCAGTCAAACGACGCAGCCGGTGGATCAGCCCCAACATGAATCTGATTATGCAACTCCAAGAATTCCGCACAGGTCTTCTGAGGTCAACGGCGGGAATGCCAATGCCTCACGGCTTCGCAAAAGGAAGATCTCACCTATCCACAACGAGGCGGAACTCCGTGTCGGCCACAGATCCCACATCGCTTTCTGCATTCCCTCAAAGTGCCCCATTAGTGTGTGATGCTATTCCGAACCCTATCATCACCAGCGGTGACGATGTTCCAATGGGTCCTTCTTCTGCCCCGTCCGGCATCCGTTGGGCGCCTATCGGATCAGTACAACACAGACTGTCGGAACCCTCAGGAATGAGCTTTGTTGACGTCCAACCGCAAGAACCACTTCAGTCACCGAGTGAGACAGACACGTCGAAGGGGACCTCTGTGGGAAAACGACGTACACATATCCCAGCGCCCCTTAAGTCAACCACGGAAGAAAGTATTACGAATTCCGGATTTGCGGCACCGCCAGACACAGCATTTGGGCTGACATCGCCACGAGTGCCTCGAAATATACCAGGGTTCGCATATGATTTCCTCGGTGCTTCGAAGACAAACAGAGACTTCTATTCTCTGGCCGATGATACTCTGATGTCTCCAAAGTTGGAGACTTTCGCCATGGCACCACTCCACCCGCCTCAGATGGACGATGGGTATGGGCTAACATCACCACGAGACACATTGTTTTCCGCGGAGGAGCATTTCAAGGAATTATCGCAAAAGGCAGAAAAGTCACCCTCGCTAAGAGGAAAACGTATGGTTCCAATTTTGCCTCCGAGCGAGCTGGTTGGACCTGAATCTTCTTCAGCGAGGGGTACACTTAAGTCCAAGTTGGGCATGAGCACGAGGTCGAATTACGACATGCGTTCTGAATACGCAATCTCGGCGCGAGCTCGAGGCATTCTTCCTCCACCGATACAGACAATGCCCGGCTACTCCAAAAAAGACATGGATACGAACGAGGAAGCTCTACAGTCACCCCGGGCGACGGAAATGACTGACAACCCATTCCACAACATGTCTACAGCATCGAACCAGAATCGAACTTCAGTCATGAGTCAATCGAATGATATGAATGATGCTATGGCGGATCCTCGGTCACCAGCTCGAAGAGGTGCTGAACCAATTACCCAAAGTATTTTCAATGCTTTCAAGTAAGATTGAAATGGTCCGCATGGATTCGACTCTTTCAAGGGCTCCCCCACTATTATGCAAGCGCATACTGGTCTCGTCAAGGACATGGTACGGCGTCCGGACTTCACGGCGCTTTGAAGACTGCTTTTCTTTTTCCACTATACCTTTCGGAGGCACTCGGTTGAATTCCTTGAGTGGCTGGAATTCGCCAATGCTGCGCGCTTCATGAACCAGCAGCATCAGGCGGCAGGTTTCAATACAGCCCCGTTAGGTGGCACTTAGGGCATAGATACGATAAATGAGGTCGGGTCTACAGCATTCTACATGAGTGATAATGCAGACGAGACAATGGCTATCAGGAATTGTAAACGATCTAGCTTTGAGAAGAAAGCGCCACGAAATCTTCTTGCCCTGCTGAAACCCTTCTTGCTACAGAAAGCCACAAGTGCCCATGAACGTCACGTGATGCTTCCGCCAGAGTGGATCCACAGGATGCGTCACCTGATTTTGTTCAAGGTACATAGCGGCACTTCTATCTTCTATATCTATTGAATGCCTGAGACCAGTCACATCGCAGTTTTCGCAAAAAGATTCAAGTCGTTCAAGTTTCACAGAACTAAAGAAACGAGTTCTCGTGGAGCAACCTTGGATTTGTTCCTAAGCGATCTGAAACGGGCAGGAGGTTTGTATGGCCAATCACGAGCGGCCTCTCAAATTTAACGACCACCTCTGTGTCCGACGTTCGTGATTGGAAATTCAAATGACCAATCCAGATGCAGGATACCAGGGGCCGGTCTCTGAACCGACAACAACCAGAGCTCAGGTAGTCCAGAGCCTCAATGCACAATCATGTGGTCTCCCTGAGAAGTGAGGAAAAAAGCAGGCGTTGGACAGAAGGTGGGGCGACGAATCATGGTGGGGCAAGGCCATCAGCAGATCGCGCGGGACCGGATTCCCCCCTCCAATGTCTGCCTTTGCCCAGGGGCCCGTCCTGTACGATCACAGGCAACTTTCTGTTTTCGAAAGGTTACTTTGGGTATTACTTGGAACTTCTGCAAGCATGGAATCAGAACGTATCAATGCCATATCACGTGGTCATCTCCAGTTTTGTATTTGTGAAATTCGGCTTTCCACACACGTGATTCGGTGTCAAATAGCCCGGAAAGGTGCAAAAACCTGTTGTCGCCAGTAAGCGCCGGGCGGAATGGCCAGTGATGGTGTAATGACCATGCATATGCAGCTACGGGCATAGTGGCTCAGACGAGAGGGTTACAGTGCCTGTACTCTCCCCAGAGTTATTGGCGCGTCTACTTGGCTGGATGTGGGCTGTGAAGCTTTGGGACGATCCTGGAGGCCCGAACCTTGGGACAAGCCTAGGATGATGACCATCATTTTCGGTGGGCCGCAGACCTCCAGTGATCGCCTATGCCCCCCTCACCCCCGTTTCCTTTGTCAATGTGTCTGCCCCAATACATTCATCCAGTCGGCTGGTTACATCAAAGACTAAAGTCGAAAGCGTTTGGCAATCCATCAAGGCACTTTTTTTGTTGCCACGTCTGTTTCCAGCTCGCAGTAGGCACGCCGACCAATGGCTGACATTGCTCACTGAAGTTCGCCACTTTGACAGCTGAGCAGGCGAGGCGACGCTTGACAGCCCTTTCAAGGGTCTGTAGAAGAGTAGTCACTATCAACGAGCTATCATTCTTGATTTTCTGCTTGATTCCGTTCAACAACTCGTGCATACTTTCCTTCGCCAAGTGTATTCAGAAATCAGAGCCTTCTACGTCCCGGCTGGCCAGGATTCTTTGCCTTCCTGCAATCTCTACATACACCCGAGTTTCAATCGAGGTCCTCGCCGCTCACTTGCAAAACTCAGCTGCAGCTGTGTTTAAGCTGTGTTTTTCTTTGCTGAATACTCAGGTATTTGGAGCATTCCGAGCTGTCATTTCGTTACCTCGAGGCGGAAAGCGTTTGTTTTGTTTCAAACGGGTTGCTACGAACATCAACAGCGAGCTACAACACCAGGCTCAACCCTTACTTGCATGCTTGCCAACCGCTGTGGAGTAACACAAAACGACAAACCCTAACTAGCGCGTCCTCACCGCATCTCGACCCATATACAAACCTCTCGATTTATCCCCCCTTTGAATCAGGTCGACGACCTCTTTGACGACTTATTCATTGATCTGACAAAACACATTCCATTTTGTCTCTTTGGCATAGATCGATCTCAGCATTTCACTAGAGACTTCAACTAACCATCTGGGCCGTTCTGGGCCGCTCACCTTCTTTCTTACTACTCTTCAAAACAGCCCCACTACTCATCAACCAGCCGCTTGTCGAAGGCGCACCTCAAACGCTTCAAGACGCGTAAATTGCTCGTTTACGACCAGCACCAGCTTCTGGATTACTCCTCCGACTACGACTGCGCTTTCATAATTTTCCGAGCCATTCCATTGACCCAGACAAAACTTCGACTTCGGAGCATCCGCAGCTGCAGCACTATCCGTCAATACCGACCAGCAGATACCTTAGGTCTAAGCCACACTTGCAACGAATCCGTTGGCGCGTGCGAACATCTACGAACTTCTGCCAGAAATTTCGGGCAGCAACCAGCGACGACTAAGGCTCAAACTCCGCTCGACTCAGCCCGCACTGCCACTTCGGTCACATTTCCCAGAAAGGCTCACCGCCCTCGGATTGTACGAGGCCGCGCGGAAGGACTGTACGCCGTAAGTGGCTTCTATGCGCTGTTCCTGCATTTGGTCTGTCATTCGTCATAGCGCGTAATGTATCCTCTCCGCTGCACTACGCCACGCTGTCTGTCAAGATCATCTACATACTCTCGCCATTAACGCTCGCTTTCTTTCCCGAATATTCCCTCGCGACCTTGAATCTGCATGTTGACCATGTACGCAGGCCGCAGCATTCTTTTTCATCGCCATTGAGATTCCCTCATTCGCATATTCTTATCCCCCCGACCCGACGGACACTCTTTTCTGGACTGGACCGGGTCCGGATGACTGCCACGCATAAAACCGCGCCTTGACCTGGATTCACCTTCTTTCGACTCATTCTGCATCTTTGACACTTAGTTCCACAACCGAACTCGTGGTCTATGGCTGACTTATTACCGCCGGATCCTTACCAAGCACTCGGCCTCGACAGAGATGCGACCCAAGCCGCTGTCAAGACCGCTTATCGCAAGCTAGCGCTCAAACATCACCCTGACAAAGCGCAGGACAAGGCTGCTTCTGCGGATGAGTTCCACAAGATCAGCCAGGCCTACGAGTTGCTCAGTGATGAGGCGCGGAGAATCAGATACGATGACGCTCTCAAGAGGGCCTCATCTGCATCTCGGTCCTCGCCGGCTGCTAGAGGTCAACGACCTGGCTTTCCATCTCACAATGTCGAGGTGCGAACCTCTCCATTCAACATGAGAGGCGAAAATAGTGCACCTCCACAATTCACGTCCAAGACATCCTCTCAGAGAGCATATGAGGAACGGAAACCGCCGCCGGCCGGCAGTGCTCCCCCTCAGCCGCGATCTGAAGATGACTACCCACAACGTAGGCGCGAAGAAGCATACAGTCGTCAGTATGATTCCTCAAGAAGACGCCCGCCTCCGACACAGCGGAATATGGACGAAGCTCGCAAAAAAGCAGACTCTCGACCGACCACCAAGGAGCGGGAGAGGGACCGCAAGAACAGGCGTAGATCAGACGAGATTAAGAAAGCTCGCCAGGCCAAGGCTCCTGCGGATCCTAATTCCAGCGACAGTGATGGCTCCGTTCGGGCTTTCTTGGACGCAGGCCGTGGCGGCAGCTCTAACAGGCAGCGCACACGGTCGCGCGAAAGGCCAGAACGGAAACATCGCCGTGGCGAGTCAGCTGGCCCTACTGCACCAAGAACTGCGAGCGCCGAGGACTACTCCAGCGGCGCCGACCCTACGCAACGGAAGTACAACCGGCATCAGGATTACATGAGGGAGTACATTTACAAGACAAAGCAGGGAGCCTCAGTGAGCAGCCCTACCCCATCTGCAGACTATCGTCATCAAGCTTTTCATCAAGAGAATGAAGACATTGACTCGCGTGCTCAAGGACACTCCTGGGACCTCCCCTCCCGACCTCAAAATCCCCGACGCTCTTCGTCCAGGGCTACAAAAGAGAACGCCCCCCAAACAGCGACAAAGCAGGAGCCGACGCCGAGCAAAATGAATTCGAGGCTCGATCAAAGATACTTCGAGCCTGAGACGCCTCCGGCCGCCGCTACGGCAACACCATCAACATCTTCACGAAGAGCTCCGCGTCCCGGTCCGTTGAATACCTCAGCATCCTACAGCGCTCCCTCTGACAAGGTTGCGACCCCAAGTGGCACCGATTCACGCAGGAACTCGAATTTCGATGACTACACTCCACGCAGCTCCCAAGCTCCCCGCATGTCAAGATCCAGCACGATGCCTATCGAGTCGCCGTTACCGTCCCCACGAACTTCTATTCGTCGTGAATCGCCAAACAGATCCAAGCCCTCTTCACCACATCAGACATACAGACGGCAGGGAAGCGAAGATCTGTCAAAAGGCAACGGGTCTTATGCGACTCCTCACGGTAACTCGCACCTTCGTGAAACCACTTTCGATCGACGGAATACGCACAATTCGGATAGTGGATATTCCACATCGAGCCCCAGCGAAGAGTTGTTCCCGCAGACCACTGGAGAGGAGAAGGCTTCTACAAGAGACAGGGAAGTGCCGTCTCAGCCGGCTAAGACGGCGACCCGGAAATATTCTGTTCGGCAACCTACAAGCACTGATCGCCAGCCGTCGGTCCGTGAGAAGACTGAACATAGCGTGGGCGGTGATCGCGAACGGGAACGCGTTTACCGAAGTGGCCCAGAAGCGTCACCAGAAGGGGCCGTCTCCTGCGAACTTCCTACGAACGCCCTTTCACCCCGTAGAGTTTGATACTGCCTCAGCTCGGTCCCGTACTGGAGCTCCGGCCCGCAGCCCAAGTCCGCTGCGGCAAGAATCGCCTCGACGTGGTAGTGCGCCTAACATCCGGAATTCTCCTCATGTCGATCGTGGTGAACGATACCGTGAATCTGAAAATGAAAGTTCGGGCCGTGAGCGAACCGGCCCACCTCCATCCAGATCTTCTCAGCAAGCAGCAGCACAGATGCAGCACAACAGTGGCCCCGGCAGTCCCAGTATCATCACATCACCGAACTCCAGCCGAGGCAGTCTGTCTCGACGACATTCAACCGCCAACCAGAGTAATCCAGCGTCTGTGACGTCACCAAGCGCGACTCCTAAAGCCTCAGCCTCGCAGCCTATTGGCAATGGGCTTGGGATTGCTGGGATTAATACTCCAATCAAGGATGGCGGCATGTTTGGTGAACTCAGCAGCAGCCCTGTTGAGATGAACAGCAGTTCGTTCTTCCCTGCGCAACATGCCAGTGTAAGACGTGTCAGCCAGAACGAAAAGAGGAGCAGTCATTCTCCACGGGAATCATTGAGCACCTTTGAGCCGAGTCGAATCGGCAACTCATCCCCGACCAGAGCCGGTACGTCGAGCCGACGGAGCTCAGAAAGAGTCGACCGTCTTCAATTTCAAGATAGTCGAGAAATAAGGCCAGAAAGAGAAGAGAAGGGAACCGTGCCAGTTCCTTCGTCTGCTTCAGTCGCGTCACCCTCGGCCACCGGCACTATGGAAGGTGATCGGCTTGAACGACCCAGGGATAGCAAAGATCGAAGAGGAGGTGCAGCCCAACCTGTTAGCTCATCTTTCTCAACGTCATCCTCACGTCGCAAAGATAACGGTCGAGATCTGGGGAGTAGTACGAATACCCCGCAGCCTATTGCAGGAAGCACCAGTGCCTCAGGAGTGGCTGCAAGCACTTCCACCGCTAACGCTAACGGTACGGCCAACGTTAACGGCAGTGGCGGCGCAAGTTCCACAACACCAAAAGCCGAAAGGCCTAGGACGCTTCGCAGGGGTTCTTCTTACAATCAGTAAGTCGCGCATGGTACCTGGTAGTCGTAGGAAAATGGGCAGATGCAGTACACACAACCACAGATTGGGCCGCGGAAGTTGGCAGCTTCAACATGCACGTTGATTCCCAAGACTAAGGTACCTGAGCTTACTGCACGTTCTTTGGTAATCAGATCAAAGGTCCAGCGCGAGCAGCATTACGTAGTAACCAACGGCACGACCGAGACGATGATTGAATGAAAATAATTATACCACGATGTGGAAAAAAAAAAACAGTATTATTGTTGGCTTCTCGCGTATTGGAACTGTCGATAACTGTGCGTTGTCCGTGTCCCTCTGGTGGCCATCCCTTTAGTGCCTTGCCAGACAAACTAGGTCATCCCAACCTTTGCGTTTCGTGCCCGAGCGCGTCGGGATCGCCGTCTGCTCTTCGTCGGCAACGGCCCCAGACTGCGAGGCTCAACCGCACCCTGAGGATCTCACGGTACCGCTGTGACGTCTTTGAGGACTCGGACGACGCCGTCATGGTCGTGTACCTGCCCGCCTCCTGCTGGGTGCGAGGCGGCGGCGCGTGCGACCGTGGGCCACGCCGAACACCCCCCAGCGGCCGACCCTGCTGCCGTGCCGAGGGGCGAGGCGAGGATCGAGGCTGCGGTGCGCCGCAGCATTATCCTGGAGGACCTCGATGGCGTAGAGCGCTTTTGCGTCATCAGTGTTTCCCTCGCCGGCGGGCCCGCGGCCTTGGGCGAAGGGATTCGACACCATCAGGCTCAGGTCCAAGCCCCATTCCAAGAGCTTGCCCCCCGCAGGCCGCATCAAGCCATTGCTCCCAAAGACACTAGCCGACTGCCGTGGATGTTGGCGACTGCGTCCATCATTGTTGGTGGATTGACGACCGTCGAAGACCCCTTCGTGGAACTCGCCATGCGTTCCAATATTTTCGGCTGCTCTTGCACTCGGACCCGCAGACGCATCGACGGCCGCCTTCATTCTGCTCTCGTCGTAGCTGTTGGCCTTGCGGCAACTGCAAGTGAAAGGGCGAGGTTGTCGATATGCACATGACCGCGCAGACACGGTAGACTTGGACAAGGTGGCGCAGTGACCGTATGAATGAGCTTAAGAAGGCGTGGCCTTTTACGTAGTTTCGTCGCATGAGCGGCCCCAGGAGTTGTGAAAATGCATGGACGATTATCAGGTGTCTAGGCGTCTTTGATTTCTGTTGTCGGGTTGGTGCAAGCGACACCGAAGGAGATGAGGACACTTCTGCCGAACCATCTTGGAAGTCAATTGGAGAGGGAGAAGGGGACTGTGAGGACGGTATCACCTGCCCTCTGATGCTAAAAGTGTGATGCAGATCTTCACGTCGTGACGAGGACTCTTGTGCAAAGGAGTCCTTTCGCGTTTCGGCTGGTGGCTCAGATGTCATTTGGCCTGCAAGATCACTGCGAAGCTCTGATAGAGCCTCTGACAAGCCTTCAAAGGACAAGACTGGAGTGATGTGGACTCTGTCAAGGGCATTGTTGACCTCATCATCTATCCTTGCGGCAATACTTTCCGAGGAGTTTTTGATCAAGATCGGCCTGCGTTCCCGCCGGGTATGTGAATTGTGGATCCGTAGAGCGTCTGAGGTAGGTTTGACGGACTTGGTATTGCAAGAAGTGAAGCAGAGCGTTAAGTGGGAACTTGCAGGTTACTGGATGGAGTATTGACGCCGTCGATCTGCGAGAATCGTCCGGTACTTCAGAACAACCTTGAGGCTCGCCAATCAGGTGCCTCGAGAGCAGATTGATTAATATCTGAAGTTAAGGGGTCAGTATGCTGATTATTGAAATCTCAGCTGCGTTTCGAAACGACAGCGTCAAACACGGCTCATGGCTGCATTGATCCCAGTCAGGAATGTCTCAACAGCTCAGAATTGAATCTCTACCTTCCAGATACCGTTTCTTTCAGTCTTTTTCGCCCAAACAGTTCTGTCACACATTGATCGTCACTTACAAGATCCCCTACATCATTCCCAGGGTTTGTACCGAAGCTGATCCCTACGATACCGCTCAGACCTCGATCGCTTAGGCAATCCGAGTCAATGTTGCGGCATCCAAAAGGCAACGATCCGAGAACATCCTCCGCTGTCGAAGGCTCTGAGCTCTGGTTGCGAAGGTCTAAAGCAGTGAATGGCTGCAAGTGTAGCGGATCGGGGATCCTGGGAGATTGGTTCGCCGTGGCCTCCATCCACTCTGGGACATATCGTGAGGACGTTCAGGTTCAGTAGACTATGAAATTATTGTGCCACCTTTTTCGCGTTTGGGATTACAAAATGAGGAACGGGTGTTTGTGAAAGGCAGGTACTTGTATGCTCATTTGGTAAATGGGTTTGGCTGTCATCGGATCGACGTGATGTTCTCATAAGTAAAATAGGCCAACCGAGATTGTTCCGTTCCGTACAGATGTCTTAATCAAATTCGAAAAAGAATCAAAAAAGAGGGAAATGACTATCGTTTAAACACTGTAGCTTCTCGATGTCTGCAGACATCACACTGGTGTCCTCTCCGAACCAAAAGTTGCCAGTGCCGAGTTTCGCGCCTCCGGCCAGAAGTCTGACTTCAAAAATCTCCATCTCGCTGAGTTCCAAACTCTTCCGTGAGCCAAAATGTCACGTCACAGGTGACTTCCAGGCATCGTAGAATGACCAAATTCAGATCGACATCATATTGACGAGCAAAGAGAATTGCAGTTAGGCATTGGATGCGCTACCACTTCTGTCGGGTCTGGTCTTACGACCTCGGAAACTCTTCACTCGGCCAAGTAAGCCGCTTGCTTGCTTTCCATCTCCTTCCGTCTGACCGGAATTGTCGACGCTTGCTTGGTAAACGGGTGGCAGGTCACCAGTCGGGCGCCTCGGACGAGAGAAATTTGCGGAGGCTGAGCTGTCGGTTCTTGTCCTAGAGACCGACGATTGGCCAGCGACAGCACTGCCCGACGCTTCTGGCAATGGTTGCTGAGTGGCCGTGGCTGAATGATTGACAAAGAAGGGGTTTTTCTCGTGAAGTTGGATTCGACCACCAGCACTCTGTGGAGAATTCAAGACTTCTTCCTGCATACTTGAAGGAGAGGCAGCCGAATCTCGCGAAGACTGCTTCTGATGGCCGCTTGGGGATAGAGCTCCGCCCTCGCGATTATTTGGTCGTCTCTGAGGGATTCCGCGGATTTTCATAGCAAGTGAACGTTTACGAGAAAGACCGCCCGGCCCTCCGACGGGACCACCTGCATACGACGGGTCATTCTCGTTTTCTTGCTCTGAACGCTTCATCGCAGCGCGAGAGGCTGGAGCGCCATCCAAAAATGTTGATGTACCCAACCCAACGGATTGATCACCATGGATCTCCTCTAGCTTAGCTCTGGCATCGAAGCCAACGGGGACATTTTGCTTCTGACTGCGCGACTGGGATGCCGCGTCAGCACGACCGAAGGGACTGGCATTGTAATCTTTATAACCCTCTGCCCCACGACCGTGAAAAGTATCGTAGTTGATGGTTCTGTTGAGCGGGCCGGAACCTCCAATGACGTTGTTCATTGAACCTTCAGGAAAGGCTTGCATGGGCGCATGTTTAGCTTTGCGGTTTCTCGCAGGGTTGCAAGCATCAAATGGGCCGTCATGATGGAACACTGTTACACGTCAGAGGGTCAGCCATGATACGAGAATCGGTCTGCAAAACGGAACACGAAGACGTACGACCAGGGCCATATATCCCAGTAACGTCAAGTTTGTCAATCGTGTCAATCTGCCGGTTCTTGCGTGGGCGACGACTTCTGTGATCACGAGTGGTGTCGGGTTCGCGATTACGATGCCTCGCCTCGCGTCGTCTTCTCTCTTCGTCCTTAGTCTCCATAACAGAAGATTCTGAATTTCTGCGACGATATTGAGGTGTATGATATGATGCAGGATCAAATGGATCCAGCTGGCCTTCCTTGATCATTCTCTCCTTTCGCTCCCTTCGTAAGCGTCGCTCTTCTTCCTCTTCATATGAGCGGGGTCCACGAGAACTTGATGTAGCAGGACCTGGAGTTGGGACTACTCCGGCAGCAGTTGATTTTTCTGGTGTTTCGTTAATGAATGATCCTTTGTTCGTATGCGATTGGGTCGACGGGAACACACCATTCTTTAGCGACAACCCGTTCTGCAAAATTTTAGGTATCAGCAATCAGGGGAAAGGCAAAAAAAAATACCAAGAATCAGCAGCTTACCATGGAGGCAGTCGGCGGTTCTACAACCTGGTCGTAGGCTGGTGGATCATAGAAAGGACTGATCGTACTGGTTGGGTCTTGTCGCTGAGGCGACGCGCGACGGGCTGGCAAAGTGTTGAAATCTGAACGATTGGAATCAAGGAAAGGATTACGAGATGTTCTTCTCGCCTGGTCCTCAATCGTATTCAGGATCTGGTCCGGACTATTGAGAGGGGGTGAAGCGCTTTGCGGATAAGTTGGTGAAGCGGTGCGGCGGAAGGGGTTGTTGGACGCGAATTGAAGCGTTTGGTCTATCATGCGTAAGTACGAAGGCAGAAGACCATTTTAACCGTCAATCGTGGGATGGTTTCAACGGCTGCACACGCAAAGACTCATAGCCAGGCACATACCTTTCATTGAGGCCATCTCAACGGCTGCTGGAAAGTCAATTCTGCCAGACGGATCCAATCGAGCGGCTGAAATTGATGCCTCGAGCTTAGAGCTGAAGCAGTAGGGTCAAGATTTGCCCCGAATTGCATATAGCAGGAAAGAATGGTAACTTGGTTTGAGCTGCGAACAAGGGACTGCGAGGAGACTGGGAGTTAGGGGCGGCGACAGTTGCAGGCAGTGGATTTCGTCGAATAAGGGTACAAAAGAGCGAGCCGTGGGGTTGTGATTCTGCTCTGCCAAGACCGGCAAGGCTGGATGAACAGGTTCACGATGTGATTTGTAATACTGTAACGACCAATATCCAATTCACTCGCTTCCGCATGACGAGAAAATCTCTCTTCAAATGTCAAATTTGAAAGCGCGGAGAATTTTGGAGAGTCGGAATGCGATGATCGCTTTGGCATTCTGATCAGCCAGCCAGGGGAAGGAAGGGTAGGCGCGAGAGGGGCTGCGGTAGCCAGCAGGCGGCGTCAGTTGCGGGTGGCGTCGGGCGGCGATCTGAGCGGCATCGAGTGGGGTTTGTACTCTCCCATGGTCACGTAACGCCCCGGAAGGGGAGCGGTGGCGAGCATGCTCAGGCTTTGACTACGCTAAACTGTGGGGTAACAACCATTCGAAACATTACTACCACGCGATATCCCCTTATTTCCAGGCTACGGTGACTTCCGAAAGCTGGCAGAACTCGGTCACGTATACTTGTCGATGAAATTCAGCGGTTTTCACAAGTTGCTCATCATACTTCACTAAAAAGGTTTAATATCCTCATGTGTAAAGAAGCACTATCACTGAATTCGATATTTACAGCTTGTGCTCAGCTTACGTCTATGAGGCCATATCGGGAAATTTCAAGTGGCTGCGGTGACTAATAGGTAATAATTTCGGCCCTTCGGCGTTAAGGCAGCTACCATACCTGAGCTCGGAAGGCTGCCAGATCCTGCACATCCTTGACACTCGGCAATGTGTTTGTATACAAGAGCATACGATGGAGCAGGACTTGGTAAAGTGCAGCAGTCTTGAACTCGAATACCAAATTGTGTTCACGTCGAGCCATCATCCCTCGCTGCGCGTTGACTATGGTTGAGACTGCACTTTATTGGACTTTTCCGCAGTCGATTAAGGTCAAACAATGGATGAACGTAACATGCCATCAAGTGCCAACCAGATCCCCGGATCGTCTGCAAAACCAGCGCGTAGACGTCGACGGCCGGCACATTCATGCATTGAATGCCGACGCCGTAAAATAAAATGTAATAGAAGCCATCCTTGCAATCATTGTACCTTCTCCAAACGTATCTGCGAATACGCTCCAAATCCGCCACCTGCTAAGGCATCTCCATCTCGACCTGATGTCGATCTCAACACGAACTCTTCTCGTAATGATTCTCCGGTCTCATTAAGCTTGCCGTATGCAAGCCCCCCATATTCAAATTCCACCGATCCGAAACCGGCATCCGCCTCATTACCACACAATGACCAAGCAACGGCGCCATTTCAAAATGGACATCGCCGGCCAACAACGAGCGCGCACAGTCCCACATCAGCTCTCACGTCTGTCTCGAATCAAGATGGGCAACGTGAGATCGTTGCGCTCAAACAGCGCCTGCAATTACTTGAGCAGACCATATCTACTGGCCGGCTGGAGGCACCGGCCAAAATTCCAAACCTTGATTCTACCGCATACAGTCTCAATACTTTTTCAAGTCTTGAAGACAAGTTCCAAACATTACACGGCGGGCTGGGCATACTTGATAAGACCAAAGTATTTGGTAAAAGCCACTGGTCCAGCACTGCTTATGAGGTGAGGATTGTTACCCTGGTTCGCTAACATGAGCTTCACTAAAACCAATCAAACAGGTCAAGCGAATGACCTTGGCTATTGAAGGAACTTCGGATACTCCAGCTCAGCAGGAAAGGCTGCGGTCTATGAAAGAAGAAATAGCTGCGTCGCTTCAGAGACATAAACTGAAAGCCAGGCAATTCAAGGCAATGCGGCCAAGCAGGAGCCAACTGTGCCCTACCAACACCATCAACTGGCTTGTTCGATCTTTTGCGGACCACATGACGCATCTTTATTTGACGAGATTTGAGTCGTCTCTTCGAATATTGCATAAACCCACGTATTGGGATGACTACAGAACGTACTGGGACAATCCGGATGACGCGCCAACAACCCTTCGATTTAAAGTCCACCTAGTCGTTGCGATTGGAATGAGCTTGTACTCAAATCAAGAGACAGAAATTCATTACCGCAAAAGCGTAGGCGAATGGGTATATGCCGCGCAGAACTGGCTGTCTGCACCGCTGGAAAAGAATCGCCTGACCATCGACGGCATACAACTCCACTGCCTCCTGATTGTTGCACGGCAGGCGCTCGGCATCGGCTCAGATCTTGTCTGGATATCCATGGGTACATTAATTCGATGCGCAACACAGATGGGTCTACATCTAGATCCGCAGCATTTTCCAAAATTGTCTCCGCTGTAAGCACTGGCCCTTCTTGCCACGTCGTAAAACATATGAATGAATGCTAACCCCCCTTTTTCAGAATGAGTGAATTACGGAGACGATTATGGGCCACGATACTGGAGCTCAGTGTGCAGACTGCCCTGGACAGCGGGATGCCGCCAATGATTTCCTACGACGACTTCGACACAGAACCTCCATCCAATATCGATGACTACAGCATGGATGAGACCACTTCCTCGCTTCCTGCGCCTGCTGATGAAAACAAATTCACCGATGTTTCGGCTCAGCTTTTTCTCCTAAGATCTCTCAGGCTACGTTTAGAGATCACCAGATCTATGAATGGAGTTAGAGGAGAAATGCTGTATGACCGGGTGCTCGAGCAGAGCGCCGAACTCACACGTCTGTGTAAAGAGATACCTTTACATATTCATGGAGATCAAGATTCGAGAGTCGATGTTTTCCAACAGAATCTATTGGATCTGTTTCTACGCCGCTTCGTTATCAGCCTACACCGCCCGTTCGCCTCTCAAGCACGCAAGAACACCTTATTCTATTTTTCGAAAAAGGCCTCTCTGGATGCGGCTCTGGCAATCTTATCACCGGAACCTAATGACGATTTTACACATCTGATCAATGTTGGAGGGAGCCTTTTCAAAGATCGATTATTACAAGCAGGCCTTGCTATTTGTGCAGAGCTAATCAGTGAGCTTGAAGATGATTCTGGAAACAGCCAGATGTCCAAGACATCTCCTTATCGGGCCATGCTGATTGACGCTCTGAGGGAAGTCAAGCGGCAGTCGACACAACGTATATACCATGGCGAAACGAACGTCAAATTGCATATCGTTGTGGCCATGCTCCTCGCAAGAGCGGAGAACGAGGGAGACAGACAGAGCATAGAACTGGAGCTCAAGATATTACAGAGCGCAAAAGAGAGCCTCGCAATGTCTCATGATGCATTGAAGAGATTCTGGGAACCTGAAGACGTTTCGGCAACGAGCGAACAAAGTGACATGATGTTAGACGACACCATGTTGGCGGGTCCATCGTTCGACTTCAGTTTCGATGATATTCTCGAGAACATGGGATTCCACACTGATCCAATGGTCGGCTGAAAAGTAGGGCAGGGTTTCGGGTCTAATGGAATTTGGGATGGGTATGATAGCACATTTGATTCGATCCAACATTGTGCGGTGTGTCAGATAATTATGATCAGTTCCGAACATGACTGCCTTTGGCCTCGCAGCAGGCGATTGAGAGACGTTCTTGTCGCGACATCACGTCTATACAAGCACCGAGTCACGAGTTTCCAGATACGGCTACCGTACAATTTTCGTCACAGAGCAGAGCGAAGTCAGCATGCTCACAAACATGGTTGAAAGGTCCACCATAGCGAACCCACCGAATCATCACGCCCTATCATTATTCTGAAGAGCTCGTTTCTCTTGTCAAATCGTGACTTTTCTTTTAGATCTTTAGCTGGCGAGTGGCGACTTTGAGCAAAGACTGAACGGCGCATGGCGCAATCGGATCCGGCATCGCTGCCACTGCCACAGGACCCTGACAAGTATGCGGGATTCTCGCGCTTCGAGATTGAGCTCGAGGTAAGAAGCTGCCCAGGCGGATGTGGACTGCGGCGCTGGCGAGCTCATGGTCTCACTTCTCGCAATCAGTTCGTTCAGGCACTCGCGTCGCCGGTCTACCTGAACTTCCTGGCCGCAACCACCAAGCTCTTCGACGACCCGTGCTTCGTCGCGTACATCGACTATCTGCGGTCTTACTGGACCCGGCCGGAGTACGTCAAGTACCTGACGTACCCGGAAGCGACGCTCAAGGCGCTGGAGCTACTGTGCGAGGAGCAGTTCCGCAAAGACATCGTGCGGCCGGACGTGATGGAGGGGCTGTTTTTCGAAGGGGCTAAGGCCTCTCAAGGCTGAAGGCGGACCGAAGCACGTTTACCAAGCGGCATGATGGAGTTCCTGAGCGACCTAATTACTTTTTTTTTTGAATATGCATACACGGCGTCGAAGGGAAGTCAGAGCCAAGGCTGGGCATAAAGCGAGACCTTGTATTGTTTTCAAGCAGACATTTTGTATGCCCAAGAGATTCATGGCCATCACCGTTTGAGCTGGTTGGGGTGGTCACAACTTGCGTAAATGATCACCCCATGCAGACCTCTCCCCCAATCTTCACGCTGCCGTGAAATTCCGCGGATTCTGTTTGAGAGCAGATCTATATTTCGACTTCACTTCGTTCAGTCACCCATCTGCAAAGACACGTAGCTTACCACCCTTCTCTGAGCCGACAGCACCTTTTCGCCCCTCCGAAGCATGGCTGACAAGCTTCGCACTCAGCAGCAGCTCGAGGCCCTGCAGGCACGCCACGTCGGCACCGGCCACGCGGACACGACGGCGCACGAGTGGTCCGCCAACATTCACCGCGACACGCTGGCCTCGTACATCGGGCACGGACCTCTGCTGGAGTACATGAGCATCGGATTCGGAGAGTCGCGGGAGGCAGTCCGCGCCAGATTCATCGAGAAAATGATCCAGCCGGTGGGGCCGGCGCCAGTCAAAGAATAACCGAGAGCGTGCATCAGGACAGGAAGGTCCGCTGGAACTGTCCACAGATGTTCCGACAAGAGACCTGACCGAATCTGATGAGTGTAGAGCCACGGGCGAACCTCTTGCAGGCGTAACCTCTTCCGACAACCGTCTCTGTTGCTTTAAAGTACAAATACAGAGCTTCTCTTGGGGTCGAAATGTGTGGCTTACACTTCCCACAACAGTCCGCAGAGTCATAACAGAAGAGAGACATCACGTTCCACAACGGACATCCGTGTGATGCAGAGACGACGACGGCCAGACTCGGTCGACCGCACGGACACGATCTGAAATCAATCGAGCTCGGCAGCCCACGCGTGCAAATGCAAGGAATATCACACCAAAGACGCGCTTTCGCAGGTTTGGGCTGGTTGACAACCCAGCGGTATGGCGATCAAGCACAAAATTAGGAGGAGCGCCTTCGTAGCTTGGAGCAGCCAGCATGTCTGCACACAGACCCGGCAGCCGGGAAATCAGCCTAAAACAAGCAGATCGAAACGTCAAACAAGACCGAAGCGCAGTTCGTTAAAACTTGATCAAATTGCTTGCTATATCTCAGAGCTGAATGCAATCTACCGAGAATTGAAGGGCCGTTACCCAAGGCTCGAAATTCGACTGAATGATACTATGAGAAATAATACTCCACGGCCCTGGTCATGCAGGCCAGCATGTTCCATGCAGACTCTTAGGCAATCTCCCATGGGGTCTTTGTGAAGGTTGATACTTCGTATACTGCTCGTAAATCGTTATAAGAGAATTTACTGCCCATCTTTGAGCACACGTGCTTCGACCTGGTGGCGTCGCTTTGGAAATGGCCATATGCTCGGAGTGTCTTTAGAAACTTAACCCCTGCATTTCCATTATTTGCTGGTCGAGTTCTTCGTCGGTCAACTCCATGTCCTGTTCACGCTTGTCGTACCAATCTCCACCACTCCCATCTCCCTCATGCCATTCTCCGTCTTCACCAAGCCAAACCTTGTTGTCTTCCACTTGTCTCAGCCAGTCTTTCCTGAACGGATCAAGTTTTGAGCCAGCTTCAACACCCAGTCTCTCACGCGTCTTCTTTTGGGCTTCAAGAAGCTCTTGTCTGTCTTTTCTGGCTCGCAGGCGACGCCGATGGAAATCACCCTTTGAGCCAGGTTCGGTCGCCCACTTGACGTCGTCGGCTACCATGCAGCGATCATGATTTGCCATCAGGAATCTCCATCTCTTCTCTGTCAGACCGCCCTTGCTTAAAGGTTCATCAACTTTGGCAGTTGGCAGTCCATTCAAAGGTCCGGTAGAACTGTCGGGTGTAGCGCCTGGCTGCTCCAACGGCGGTGTTTTTTCTTCCTTCCGGGCGACACGTTCAGCGGCTCCTTTGCCCTGCATCATTTCGAAGACAGGTGCCATTCTATCACCTGATGGCTCGCGGAAGATCTGCTTTAGATCTTCCTGCTGGATTAGAGAAGCGGACCAGTCACTCCCTGGCGTTACGGAAGCGGGCTGGTCCGAAGTAGATAACGCTCGCTTGCGTGGGACTAAAGCAGACATCGAGGACAATGACCTCTCCATCTTGACATTGGTGGTAGAGGCCGGTCGCGGAGGAAGGCTGTCAGTTCTTGCCATGCGTATGTCGGCAGCGCGCCCTTTGGTTGGCATCCCATCATTGGCCTTTTGAAGCTTCGAAGGTCGTCCGTCCGTCGCATCGGACGGAGTGGAAACGTTGAGTGCCTTGGCCATGCTGCGCAGACAGAAATCGAGCGCGTTGCCAGCGAAGCCATGGGCCGTCTTTGCATGCTGATCGCACTCCGATTGATTTCCGAATCCAATAAGCTCGTAATCGCATCCTAGAATGAGGCACTTGAAAGGAAGAACGATTGGCTGCTCCTCTATCTCGTCTTGAGATTGCTGATTCATGTTGACTTGACGCTGCGCCAAATCCCTCTCATGGCCTGGCTGCGAGGTGGTCTTGCTTATCGGCGTTGCAATCGGGCTGTCCCCCTTTTCTGTCTTGCGTTTTTGCCTCGAAATCGGTATGTTCAATCGATCAGGAGAGAAGTTGTGGTCGGTGGAATACATCGGTTGTCCTTGCCCGCTGTTGTTGTTGTAGCCCGTTGGAGGCACGCTTGCAAGCGTCGAGGCTTTGCCGCTCTTTTTGCCAGCAGACTTGGCCGCACTGTCTGTGTGAGCCGATTTTGCTTTTTGCGTGCCCTCGCCTGGCGTTTTAGTAGCCGGGGAAGTAGCAGCAGCTGGCGGAGCTTTTGCAGCAGGCGCGGATGGTTGATCGACAGGCGGTGCCTTGTTGTTCGATAGCTGTTGTTGCTGTGGCTGTTGTTGTTGTTGCTGTTGCTGTTGCTGTTGCTGCTGCTGCTGCTGCTGCTGCTGTTGCTGTTGCTGCTGTTGCTGCTTTTGTGCGGCTTGCAGTTTAAACAAATGCTCCTGGACGGTCTTTTGAAAAAAGATCAGTTTTTGCATGTTTGCACGTAACTCCGGCAAGTTTAAGGTGAATCTCGGTTCAGCATCCGACATTTGTTGTCTTTGGAGTAAAATGCACTATGAATTCAAAGAGTCAGCGTGATGTCTTCAACAGGACAATTAGGTTCAGGATGTTAATTACCAGATCAATGATGTCCCTGGTGACCTTTGCGTTGCCACTATGCATGAAATACGGTTGTGTGAGCTTCAAAATATTGGGTAGCTCTGGTCTGAAAGTGGAATATTCTCTCTTCATTTGCTCCTGGACATCCGGCTGGAGAGTGGCCATTGGCACGTTCGACATCTGTTGAAAACTTTGCTGAGCGGCTTCGCGGATTTGACGATATTCGGTGAATTTTTGCTGCGTCTGAGGCGGCAACTGCGCTAATTGGTTCATCTGCTGTGTTTGCTTATTGGGTTGGATTGATCCAGACTGGCGCTGCTGCTGAAACTGGCTGACCGCTTGAGAAAGCTGCTGCTGTTGATGGGCTGGTGGTGAAATGGTAGGAGCAGAGGACTGTTGCTGCTGGCTTGGTGGAAGTTTCCCCTGTTTTGCCTGCTGCTGCCGGGGTTGGGCTGATGGAAGGGCTGCACCTCCTTGACCCTTGACTTGCTGGTTCATCTGCTGAGGTTGCCCAGTCGTCGTGGCGTTGTTCGGCTTTAACTGTTGATTCTGACCCACCATCAAACTACTCTGAGCTATCAGTTGAGCTGGTGTGGGCCCTCTCTGGTTTGTAGGCATCAATCCTCCAGTACGCTGCTGCTGCTGCTGCGGCGGCGGCGGCGGCGGCGGCGGCGGCCGATTCACGGGCTGTGCACTGGGTTGCGCAAAATTCTGCATGCCAAGTAATTGCTGATTACCCATCTGTGCCATGGCGTTTGGCGGGATTGAATACATGCCTGGCTGCATGGAGGCCATTGTCTGATTAATTGGTAACGAGTGCGGAAACTGGACTTGCTGATTCTGTTGCGGCTGCGGCTGCGGCTGTGGCTGCGGCTGCGCTTGTGCCTGCCGTTGCTGGTGCTGTAGGAAACGCTGGGCCTGTTGAGGGTGTTGCTGAGATGTTTGCTGCTGGCCTTGTTGTGGCGGCTGCTGCGGGGGTGGCGGCGGTTGTTGTTGCGGTGGTGGTTGTTGTTGTGGTTGTTGCTGCTGCTGCATTTGTTGAAACTGTTGCTGTTGCTGTTGCAATTGCTGCTGCCGATACTGCTCACGCATGAGTGCCAAGCGCGTGAAAACCTGCGGCGCCATCTTTGATATGCGAAACGCCTTCTGGCTCATGATCTCTTTGCGAATCTGATCATCAGATGCGTTCTGATTGGCCTGGGTACTGTTGCCCCTATAATAGTTAATCTCCTGTTGGGTAGGCTGCTTTAGGTCAATCCTTCCGTTGATGTTCTCAATGAGTCCTTGCGCCGCTAGGACACGAAGCTGTTGTGGAGGCGGGAGATTGCTGAGATTCTGGAACCACGGCTGATTCTCGATAAGATTTTGGGCAGCTGATGAACCAGTTGCGTTACCCGCAGTGACGTTGTTTTGCGTTGGCTGTAATCCTCCGAGGGGCGACGCAGGGACAGGAGGAGCCACAGCGGGTGCGAGATGTGTTTGCATGGTTGCCGAAGATGATGAGGCAGAAGCCGGAGTGTTTATAGCAGCAACATTACCGGTACCAGGAGCATTGGAGGTGGCTGAAGGCTGATTCTGTGCAGCCTTTGGCTGTCTCAAATTTCGACACTGAAGGTATTGAAGTTGCTGCAGCTTCGATCTTTGCTCTTGCGGAATTACAGTAGGATTTTGGCTAAGCCACTGTTTGAGTTGCCCCCAGTTCAGAATCCCTTGCGGAAACGTCACGCCGGCGAAGAGTACTTGCAGCTGCATTCTAGGAAGCATCATCTTGTCCATCTCCGCGTGGATCATGGCATTGGTCATGTTACTTTGGGGTGCATTGCCTTGTTGACCAGTAGCTGCATTATTGGCTTGCACTGGACCAGTTTGTTGCTTATTACCGGCCGGAAGATTTGTCTGCGGAGGTTGGGAGCGCAACCAGCTCTGAATGCTCTCGTTCTGTTGCGCCGGAGGATAGCGTTGCGAAATTGCTTCGCGAGTCTCTTGAGGCATGTGTGACGGAAATTTGGCTTGTGGCTGATTTAGCTGGGTAGGCTGCTGCTGCATTGCCTGAGATCGTGGTGGTTGAGGTTGCTGCGATTGCTGCTGCTGTGCTACTGCTGTTGCTGCTGCTGCTGCTGCTGCTGATGATGATGATGGTGGTGGTGGTGGTGGTCTGGGCTGCGATTTCTGAGCTGACTGCGGCTGTATAGGCTGCGGTGGATTGATTTGGCTTTGATTATTGACTGGAGGATGAGCGGCCGATGACTGCTGAGGGGTTTTGTTTTGGCCTGCATTAGCGCTATTGATCGCAGGAGAGCTGTTGTTCAATGGGCGGGTGAGAAACGGCATGGCCGGACTGGTGCCAGGCATCTGAGGTGGATTGTGCAGGCCGCCAACCTGCCCTTGAAGCATATTGGCGTTCAACGGGTTCGGATTCGGGAAAGGTTGTGGCTGTTGGGGTTGCTGAGGGTTTTGCGGCTGCTGCTGGAAGCCTTGGAAGTTTACATTGGAGTTGTTATTGAGCATCTGAGGCGGCCGAGGTTGGTTATTCAAATTATTTTGGTTGCTAGTGTTGTTGCTGGCGGGCACGACTAGATTACCAAGAGCCTGTGATCGCTGAGCGTCAGCCTGTTGACCGGCGAACTGCGAAGCTTGCAAGTCGCGCCCCTGTGGCATCATTGGATTATTGACGGCAAGCTGCGTGGGCTGCATAATAGCCTGAGGCCTGTTGCCGATCTGTTGACCCATAGCCGTTTGCTGCTGTTGCGCAGTAAAGAGCGGATTCTGCTGAGTCTGCTGCGATGCCCGGTTACCGTTCGCCTTCTCTTGCAATTTCTTCATAGCCTGGCGCTGAAAAAGCACTCTAACTGGATCCCAGCCAGAATCTTGGATTTTCTTGAGCTGGTCGGCAGCATAGAAGCCCGAAACATTGGCTTTGATGTAATCCATTTGGCCCTGGTCGATTGCTTGCTGCTGGAGTTGCTGGGCCAGACGATTGACCAATTCAGCATTCTGGCTCTTGTTCTGTTGAGGGTTATTCTGTTGAGGGTTAGGTTGGCTCGCGGCCAGCTGGGGATTCTGAGGTTGGCCGAAAGGTACTGGCAGAGGGTTGGCGGGAAAGCCTTGAGGCATTGCCGCACCTTGGGTCATATTCGCAGTTGGAGGCTGCTGCTGCTGTTGCATGTTGCCCAAACCGAAGAAAGGGTTTGATGCAGGGTTTCCCTGCCCCTGCTGTTGCTGCTGCTGCTGCTGCTGCTGCTGCTGCTGCTGCTGCTGTGGTCTTGGAGTCAGAGGCTCGTTAGGGAGCTGTTGGCCCATTTGGTTCATTAGAAAGCCGTTGTTCTGGTTGGGCATACGCATGTTGGCAACTGGTTGCGATGGCTGAACAAGCGGACCACCCATTTGGTTGTTGTTTTGCATCTGGTTGGCATTGTCCTGGCGGTTCTGCTTCAGTTGCTGCAGTCTCGCATTGATTGCGTCTTTGTATGCCTGGAAGGTCGAGGAGTTTTTAAAGGTATTGTTTTCGAAGTTGAGGGCAACTCTGACGGCTTGATCATTGGAGGTTTTCGGGGCAAGACAGGCCAAGGAAGTAAAACTGCAGAGGCGAGAGGTTAGCATTGGGAAAGACATGTGCTGATCAGAGATGGCGAAGACATACATTTGCAGGACAACCTGTGTTCGAAATTCAACAGGACAATTCATCTGCCAGCCTTGGGGGACTGGTTGCGAGCGGAGATGGTTGAGAACGAGATCCTTGTGGTTGAGCGGCTGCTGGACCGGACGGGCCATGCCCATCATGTTCTGCTGACTGTTCATCGTGTTTGACGTGAGGGAAAATATGAGGAGAGATGCGTCGTGCTTGTAGAGAAATCTACATAATCGACTTGAAACAGTGTTCAAGTAATCATCGGTCTGATAGGCACGGATTGAAGAGGTAAAATTCGCATAATGTTGAGAAGAATGAGGATCGCACGAAGAGACTCGTAGGCGTGGACCAGTCGGCGGTTTTAGTCACGCTACCACGGTGGAGGAGGGGGAGGACGACAATGGGAGGACGACAATAGGAAAGTTTGCTCACGAGGTGGAGCCGCTTCACCTCGACGGGTCAAACGTTGCGCTGCGTGTGGGCGCGAGAGTAGTACGCGGACAGTCACCGCTCGGAACTTTGAGCTTTCTGCCTCAGCGTCAGACACACGTCAAGTTGAAGGCAATCGTGCGTCAGAGCAAGTGCCGTGAAGTTACACATGCAACCAGGCTGAACGCGCGATCTTTCTAAGCTGCCAACGCCGGGTCACGGCCCGAAACCATAGGGCTGCTGGCTCCGCCTGCGGTCCAACTCACGTTCGAGCCGGGTAGGTGGCCGGCCACGAAAGGGCGGTGGCAGAGAACATGTTTTGCGAAATGACAGCTTGGAAATGTCAAAGCGAGCCTGGAGTCTAGGGCGTTGAAGCGCCCGGGAATATCGCAGCGGGCATTTTCACTCGTGGAGCTATCACCGCTGTCACGTTCTCCAACAGGGTCTCAGCGACTTTTTTTTGGTCGGCAAATACCTAGTCATTAAAACGGTGTCCAGCCGCGCGAATTTTAAATTGGCATTATTCTCGCAACAGCCGGTGATCACCGCAACCCAGGAACAGTCTCACGTGTCATTATGATAAGATGTGTGACTTTTGAAGAAACGAAAACAGAGAAGACATAGATAGTCGCGCTATTTTCCATCTTTGTCCATTGTACGAATTCACGCTCAAAGCATCAACTGAAAATTTGCGAGCTGCCAGGGGATTTACTTGCCGTTTCACCCGCCGACAGCAAGCGACGGTAGCTTAGCGATATGTTCAGACCCAAGCACCAGGTGCTAATCCTCAAGACCTACCCAAGATTTCAGAAGAACGCAGCAGAAGTCAAACCAAACTCCAGCGAACTCAGCTACCTCCTATACTACGCCAGCACGCGACGCAGCAAACTCCAGAAAGTAGGGGCATTCTTAGAAAAGAAGACCACCAGCGATGTGTACCGAAATCGCTTCGGAAACGTCCAAATAACGCTTCAGATCCTGAAAGCTCTCATCGACAAATGCCCTCGCGACCTCCCTCTCTATTCGCATTGCGTACTGTCAGTGCTAGCCACTGTCCTCAAATCCCACGATCCGACGCTCATCGAAGAGGCTGTTCCGACCTTCGAAGCTTATTGCACACATTACGACCCTTCCACTCTCGCCGGCGACGCTGAGCACGTTAGCCAGTATGATGAGGTCACCGGTCTCTTTGCATCATACGCATCTCGCGATAGGCCGCCGCAGACGAAATCCCAAGTCAGCATCCCAACTGCTCTTCGTTACAGAACGGCCGGGTTGCAAGCGATCAAGGGCTTGGTGTCTTCAGACGCTTTCGCCGCGGATACTGGGAGACAGCTGCGCGCTGTCATGCCCGCAATACTCCAGAACATGTACTCTGACCAGCCCAACTTCTTCGCTCGGCTTCAAGCACGAGAATCCGCAAAGGAACGGTCGGGGAAAGACGCCGCAGCAGCGGCGATGAAGCGGCGGCAGAGTGTCGCGATGGCTCGTCCGTCCGAGGCACGCACCGCCGAATCCAGCGAGGCTGATCCCGAGTCCGCCACTGGTACGACGGAATTGGTGGACCAGCGTGCGAATGAGGAGATTGCCATGATTGCCATGCAGGCTCTGCGACAATGCTACTCTGCCGATAACCGTGGTCAATTGCGCATAGCGACTGAGGCTGTTGTACACTTTGTCATCAGCCGAAAAAAGCCTCATCTCGAAATTGAGCACTCGCCGGACGATGCTCACACTTCATGGTCTTCGCAGCTCTTCGAGTTGATCTGTCGGTGGACCCCCGTGCAGGAGCGCTTCATAGTTCTAGTCACCATAACAGAAATCCTGTTCAAAAGCCCGATCCTAGAGGAGAACCTGGACCGACAGCTCACACTTGTCCGAATCGTTTCGTCGTTACTCCGATCGAGCGTCAACTTCATCGGTCTCAGCGTCATTGATATCCTGGTGGGATTCATACACCACACGCTTCTGCTGCTGCAGCTGAAAGGAGTCGGTGGCTCTCGGCACAGAACGGCATCCCAGGGTTCGCGCAATACTTCCTCCAAGCGTGGCTCAAAAGCCGGGTCAACGAGACACTCGTCACCTGCTGGCAATTCGACCGACGCGATCGAACTCGAAGTTGCTAGAAAGCCAACACCGCTACGGGTTCAGCTATTGGACGAGACACAGCGAGCAATCGGTGATCTTGCTACGCACATTTATTACCTTGACCAAATAGGGGACATGGTTGTGGCTATATTGACGCGGCTGAAGCCGAGTGTCACTACCAATGTCGCGGCAACAGCGTCAGCCATAGAGAACCCAGACGGCGCAGCCGAAACAATTGCAAATGCAGGTGAACTGCAAGAGCTGACAAATACGGACAAGTACTTCTCCTTCGACACAGCTAGGCTTCTGGCGCTGGAAGCAGTCAACCAAATCTTTTTAGTCGCGAACGCCAAAGGAACCGATGGCTTCAAGAGCGTCGGTCGGAATAGAGTCGATGTGTTGGCGTGGGACAATACGCAATGGCTCCTCCGAGACTCCGACGGGCGGGTGCGCAAAGCGTATGTGAAAGCAATGTTGACATGGTTGGAACTTGAGATGGACAAGACCAATCTTCGACTGGCAGCAGATCGTATCGCACGAAGCAAGTCCCTTAGAGGCGAACAGAGTCCCGCTGTGTTGGCCAAGAGAGCGACAGCTGCACTATCAAGCATAGGAGCGACTGGGATGCGCACACAGTCAACTTTCATGCAACTGCTTCACCTTGCTATCTACGAACAGGCGTTACAATATGCCGAATCAGAACAAGATATCGAGCTCTTATATTTATTGCTGTATCGGCTCGTGCAGAAGCTCGGAGTCAATAGCGTACGACACGGACTGCCGATGATTTTGCGGTTGCAAGACGATGTCAACGGGCTGGACAGTCCAAGCGCCAAGATAGCCATTGCCAGTTTGGTTTATGCATACCTTCTGTCGATAGTGGAGGTGTTCGAACTGGATACCACGGCAACTGGACGTGCTGTCTCATACGAGGTTGGGCAGAGAACGAGAACGAACCTGTGGCTAGAAGGTTTGCAGATGCCACCACTTGGTTTGGGCGCGATAGGCAACCCTGCGAATGGCCCTCCAGCAGCGAAACTGACACCGCGCACCGTGTCACCCGAAAGCCTTAAGGTATTCCAAGGCCAACGCGAGTTGGTCGATTTGATTGCCGAGAATTATTCAGGCGTTCTACTGTCGCCGCCCGCCAGCCCACCTACATCGCCCGCTAGACCAAAGTCTTCAAATGCCCCGTCCTCAGCTTCCAGGCTGCCAGCTTCGGCTCTAGTCTCAAACAAACAATTGCCGCAGTACGTCAAGGAGCAGATGCTTTCTCCGTGGAGCAAGGAATCGTGCATCAGTGCAGCGGAGGAGTCCCTTGCCCGCAGTAGCTCACAGTCGGGTTCTAAGAATGGTTCTGGTTCTGGAGCACGGACTCATCTGACCGTCAACGGAGCGGGCTTGAGGGACGACAATCGTGGGCTGGAAAACACTAGAGATGAGACGGCCAACGGATCCAACATGATACTGCTTGGAAACCATCGAGCACTGATCAGGGAATCCTACCGACCAAGCGTCAACTCCCTGCCGAGCGAAGCTAATAAAGATTCCATCGTCAAGGTGAGTGAGCTTAAAAAGATTCTAGCGCAAGGTCACGAGGCCGCAATGCCTCCGACGAGAGCACGAAGATTTTCCATCGACACAGCAAGCGAGAGCATGGTTAGCGCGGACGCCGTTTCTGCGATGAGCTGATTTGATACATCAATCTCTCTGGCTTTTACAGATATGCGGAAATGAATTTGGTTTTTTCATTATAAAATACAGTTGGTGTTGGCCGCATATTAATACCCCAAGTTGAGTACGCATTGGGTAGGATATTTGTTGAAGGATCTGCTATGTAAATCACGGATCTGATCACGACATTGGGGTAGGCGAGGTGTATCCGCATTATCAGATCGCTGCTGGTTCTGGGGCAGTCACATGCTTAGCAGACAGTCATCCCAAGGCGCGATCTACATTTGGCTCGTTTCAGCCTTAAAAAAACTACAATTCTGAACTCGGGACGTGACGCACTATGCGTGATCTGCATCTTGACGGGTGTCCGCTGCGGCGAGCAGGCGCAGGGCGGCGGTAGAGGACCCGACGTCATTGTAAGCCGCACCTGCCTCATTGCTCTTTGTACATATACAGAATAGGAGCGACGGTGAGGTATCTTGGCTATTTGCTGCATAATCCAACCGTCAGATTGTGGTTTGAACGAACGGCAGATTGATAGATAAGCTGAGTGTCGCACCAAGTTATCAAGCTTCTTTGTGATTCAATTGCAACTACTACCAACGGAAACTGGGTCTCACATTTCCAACAAATACTCATGCCTCGACCAAAAACCCGTGAAGAGGCTCTGGCCAGATTGAAGGAAACGCAAGGTAGCGAGAACATCATTCTTGGAGCTGGTACAGGTATGAATTTTGATCGTGTTGCGAATGATTGATCACTCAGGTTGCTGACCGGACGATGCCTCACAGGTATCGGTGCATCAGCCAAGTCGCTGGAAAGAGGCGGAGCGGACTTCATTTGCGTTTACAATGCCTGTGAATACCGTCTCGCCGGTCGTAGTCTCTTGTCCTCACTGATGCCCTACGGCAACGCCAATGAGGTTGTTGAGACCATCTCCAAAGACGTACTACCCTTACTCAAATCTATCCCCGCTTTCGCCGGCCTTTGCGCATCCGATCCTTTTCGGTCGATACACGACGTGCTAGATAGTGTGAAGGCATCCGGGTTTGCGGGCGTCACCAATTTTCCCACCGTCGGTCTTCTCGATGGCATTTTCCGAGAAGATCTCGAATCCACGGGCATGGGATGGTCGGCTGAGGTCCGGATGATGCGCTTCGCAAAAGAGCAGGATCTTTTGGCCATACCCTACGTTTTCAGCGTCGAGAATGCTCGCGAGATGACGGAGAATGGAGCTGATGCCCTCATTGTCCACATGGGCTTGCCCCATTCTCCGTCCAGCCGCTCTCGTAAATCGCATCAGCGGGTGGGCTCCGTTGGCATCAAACATGGCAAAACTATGGACGAGTGCATAAAACTCCTCACCGAGATCATCGAAGCTGCGACGACCTTGAATCCTGATATCATCGTTCTAGCTCACGGAGGTCCTATATATAATGCCGAGGACGCGCAGCATGTGCTCTCCAATGTGCCGCAATTGCACGGCTTCTACGGTCCACATGAGATAGAGCGTGTGCCAGCCGAGCGCGAAATTCGTGATGTCACAGAGAGCATCAAGAAACTCAAGAACGAAGTCCATTCCTTCATTTGAATGCTCCCAACCGTTCTGGGCCATTCGTAGCCCTGCAATTGACACCTTCTGGTAATGGAAGTGAAGCATTGGTACGTAACCACGGCAACGAGAAAAAGAAGCGGAAGTAACTACCCTTCCCCCCTCCTCAAACGCACCGCGCGTTCATAAAAACTTCTGGCGTGTCCAACTCTAGCAAATTTCTTGTTTTAGCATTTCAACAATTCCGACCAGCCTCCGTACTGACAACACAAACTTGAATCTCATAATGGCCAACAATTGGTCTTCAGCAGATGCGTGGACACCTAACTCAGCTGAAGATCGTAGCATGGATCATTCCTGGACCATGCAGTCTGACTCCGTTTACATTTCTTCCTCGGTGGATTGGAACGCCACCCAAGGCCAGCATGACACCAATGCCAACAATTATCAGGGTGGTTTGTCCATCTTCATGGAATCCCTGGGGACAAACAAAGAAACCTGCGAGGACTTGTGGAGCTGATGAGGAGATCCATGAATAGGATACCACGACGTCATGAGCACTTCATCTTTTCAACCAGGGACTCCAGAGCCTTCCACTCGCACTCTGCCTTTTCGTGGTCGTGGTCGTGGTCGCGGTCGTGATGCTCGTAGCCGCGGTTTTGGACACGGGTTTGGTCGCCCGACTTTGATCGTACAAACAACGCTCGGACAGCCAGGCAACGAGTCTCGGATCACAGCACCAGTCTGGTCTGAAGCAGACTTCCCTGATTTATGGCCATCCATCGACAAGAGAACCGAAAGCATTGGCAAGATCCGCGAGATTTACGATGGCCAGCCACCTGTCAGACTGAGTTTCCCTTCTACGCAAGGCAACGCTGATGAACAAGCTACTGGCTGGGATGATTGCACTCCCTTCACCACGAATCAATGCAGCTGTGGTGGGAGCAGCCCTTCTACTACGCTCGCTTCTGTTGCCGAAGAGACGAATTGGGATGCCAAAAATTCGATCGTCACTGTTCCGATCGGAAACGAAGAAGCTGGCGATGTCGAAGCACCAATGGCGCAGAACACGGACGCGGCAGCTACTCATCACGTTCATAATATCGTTGATGATCCTCTCCATACCGTGCCAACACCAAATCAGCTACAGTCTGGATTTGCGGAAGTTGGGGGACCCGGCGAAGAAGTTGTGGAGTGGTGAATAGTTGGGTGGTGACTGGAAGGAGTCTAGAATTACTACGCGCGGCTGGCACGTGCCAGCCGCGTGCCAAAGCCATTGAGGATACAAGCCGCCCATTGGCGTTGGGTTCCAGTACCGTTGGTTCAAGTCTGCAGAGACTAGAGTAGGCTTGTAACACAGAGTAAACAATTGAAGACTGAAATTGCATGACCTACCTTGCCTACCGATCACTTGTCACTTGGTTCGGCATTGTCCGCTCTCAATATTGCAACGTGCGTAGCTGTTGGAAATCTCATGATTAGTTCGTCTGGCCACGCGGCCCGTAAGAGTTTCAGCTCTTGCAAGTTAGAAGACTAGGATGCGGACAAGCTTCTAGCGTCAAACAAGGACGCTTAATTTACCAAGGATTTTATGCATTTATCTGGATATTGTGCTACGTCGCGTCAGATGATTCCTTAGGTCATCGTAAACTTTCCACGTGTTATCGCAACTGCTTACACAACCAACACATTGGAGCAGCAGCGCTGACTCCCAACGTGGTATCGATCCAGTCTGACCGTATGTTCGATCTATTAGCCTGACCTGCCGCCGTTACCGCGAAGCCACTCTGCGGAGGTTACCGAGCGACGCCTGACGTCCGATCTCCGAGCCCCGCGCAGAGAAAGCCGGGCTTCGGCCTCTCATCTCACACCCGGGCGGATGTTTCCGCTGCGTTAGTCACGCAGGCTTTCGGGATACGCCGCTTGCTGCCATAGCGGCTGCCCATTGTACACGGGCTGCAAATGCCAGCGACTGAAACAACGATAATCACAAGCGCGGCCGGCGGGGCACTCAGGCACCCGCGGACGACTACCGAGCCGCCGGTGGCATTTGAGACAGTAACGCCGATATTACAATGAACCAATAGTGTGAAATGATGCGAATTCCAACAGCGCATAACCGACGAACAGCCGGAAATCAAGTGGTACATCATTATGTGATAATTTGATTGTAATTTTCGTGTGTGCTGGGGTCGAACAAGAGCTCATCCCTGGCGGTTGGACAATATTATACCGCTTAGCAAGTAGGAGAAGGTTAACTCCAACTAATTCCATCACACTGAGCAAAACACACAAGTCTTAGCCCACGCCCAGTATACAGCTGGCACACATTCGGCCGCGCTAGCAACCGGTCGCGCGCGCCTCCTAGGACTAAAGGTCTCATGCTATGCCATCCCAAGCAACTCATGGAAAATTAGATGAAATTGAGCCCAGTCCTGCCGGCGAGCGACAGGAGAGACAGGAGAAGTAGCCCTTCGCGGCAATGATGTTCAATGCATTGCACAGCCATGAAGGAAGACAGTGGCCTCCAACCCAAGATCGTGTTGGACCGAGCATCATCCGCATGGAGACTTGCAGCAGGAACCAAGGTCGCGTAGATGACTGGTACACCTGGGCTAAGGTGAACATATGATTCCCTATCTTTGAATGGGTCAGTCATACCGAATACAACGTTCTTACGAATGGAGAGTGTTGTGCAAAGGATGCCAACAAGTTCAGGCGAACAGCGCAGACGGTGGATCGATTGGCGCTGGATTGCTTCGTGACTGCCCTAGCGAAGGATCCGGAGCTATTTTCATAATTCCATTACAGTTACGAGCGCATGATAAAACTGCATCAAGCGCTGGCCGCGGATGTTTCACAGTTGCTGGTTTCGCGCATGACAAAACGCCCATGAAGCTAAGCTCGGCATCTTAAATCGACTATAGGAGCCACGAGGTTGTTGTATGGCGCCGCAAATCTGGGGGTCAATGTGTGCTGATCCGTCAGCGAGTCCATGACTGAAGCTTGTACACAGCACCTCGCGGGCCGTCAACCATAGGCAGCGTCAGGCCGCCAGCATAGAAGTCTAGGGCGGTAATTATGACGGCTGAGCTGTATTAGTCTCTAGTTGTCTCGGGCCCCGAAAAGGCAATTTCCATGATATCCGGATGAAAGGGAAGCGAGTACCCTCGGATTCGTACGTCTACGAATGCGACTGTAAGGCAAAGTCTTTTCAGTTAATAATATTCCATGTCAGCAGGCTATATGCCGCTGCGTCAGCCCCGAGCTTGCCCTGATTAGGACTGATCTGCGGCCGCTAAGAATTAGCTGCAAAAGAGCTGGCTCCTGCATAGCTATTGTCAGCTAATTTCATATTGGGACGAAGCCTATAAACGGACGTGCTTTTGTTCCGAGTCGGGTTGATCAATTGTCCCGTACAAACATTCTATTAAATGGCTATATGCCAATGCGAGTAAAAGCCGTTAAGCAAAGCCATCCGAGCCCTCGACTTAGTCTGCAGAAGTTGTGATCTAGACGGATACCTGCATCAAAAACGACTCACGCCATGTCCACCAGGCTAAAGCACAAGAAATCGCGGAACGGATGCGTGTGGTGCAAGTCACGCCGTGTCAAGGTAAATTCGGTCCAATCCCCAACGCCTTGTTTTGCCATATCTGGGCCAGGGTTTCTCCAAGCCAGGAAATGGAAGCGAGGGCCACGCCGGGTCCCTCGGATTCTGTCTACAACCAGGCTTGATTTCCTGAAGACACATCCACTAACAGATTGCCACATATTAGTGTGATGAGAGGCGTCCAAAATGCACAAGCTGCGTCAGGCACGATCACGAGTGTGTGTACGCAAATTCAGCAACCGATCGCGCAAGCAGTTCATCCCATCAGTCAGCGCTCTCAGACCTCGGCCAAGGTCCAATTTCATTCGACCTGGGCGAAATAGCGGATCTGAGCTTCAAGGACCCGAGCTTCAAGGACCCTGATCGCGTGGGGATCGGCCTCGAAGCCGAGACCAGGGACCGCAGGCTTCTTGAATTGGAGCTTTTGCATGCATACACTGTAGCCACGGCCGAAACACGATCACTTCCGACTAAAAGCCTCTGGTACGACGTCTTACCGAAGCTGGCGCTACACTCGGAGCCTCTGATGAGCGCAGTACACGCCACGGGCTCTTTGCGACAAGCTCAGCTCAACCCTGAGGACCGCCCCAGATACATCGCATTGGCGAGAGACTATTTTCAAGTAGCTCTCAACGGTTCTACCAAGGCACTCAACTCTCTCGAAAATGTGGAGCCCCGAGAGTTGGTGATGCTTTGCGCACTGATCAACCTCATCTACCTGACGCTTTGCCACATGGATGACGCACTCGAGGCCCCACTCCCGGGTTACGACGCGTTGTTTTGGCTGCAACTGGCTTCCAGACTTAGGGATGTTATGACCTTCTGCGCTGATGAGCTGCGGGGTACCGAATTCTGGAACCTCATGTACGCCGGTCGACCGGATTTTTCTGACTACCAGATTCTATTCCATGAGCAGTACAGAGTACCATTCGAGTACTTGCTGACTTACGGCCAGGAGTTTGAGGCCATTGATGCTGATGACAACAGCGCCTACAGAGATGCCGTCAGCTGGATTGGCCTCTTATACAAAGCGATCGAGATCGATCACGAAGAAAGCTCAATAGCCGTTAGAAGGGTATTTTCCTTCCCTGCAATCATTTCGCCCCGTTTCATCGAACTGGCTGTACAAAGACGACCCCGTGCGATTGCAATAGTAACATACCTGTTTGCGTCGATCAAGGCGATGCCGGATCAAGTCTGGTGGTCCGAAGGCCTCTCGGAGTATCACACCATCTCCTTGGCGGCCTTGCTGCCGCCAGCCTGGCAGCCCCACGTGCAGCTGGCGATCGCAATCGCACGGGCTGACTACGGGCAAGGGCCCAAGATTTGGCGATAAGGAGAAGAATGAGTAATCAGCTTAAAAGTTGCCGAGAAGGCCTCGGCACCAACCATCAAGCAGCTTCTATGACGACGAACCGAAAACAGTGAAATACACATCATTTCTGGGAGTTACCTCGCCTTTTTGTCTCTTCAAACAACTCAGATCGCCGTTATGACCGGTCTAAATTCGAAGCACCGTTTGACCTGATAGCTTCGTAGCATTTGCGAGTCCATGAGTACTGTAATATAGCCAACCAAGCACATATAATGAAATCTACTTGCTATTTTACGATGTGGCAGCTGGAGATTGTGGCCACTTTACAAGTTCTGGTGGTACCGTTGGCACGATTAAATCCAGTGAAACAAGTTGGAGTTTAGTCACGTCGCTTCAGGGGGGCGAGATTTGACGTTAAGCGACTTGGCGGAAAGAGGGAAGTCTATGCATTCACGGGCTGACCATCAAAGCACACGCCGGATGGGGCTTATAGGCCCGGGCCCACGCTCCGAAACTCCGATAGCCCGTCACTCCAACAGTAGATTGTTGACTAATACTTGTAGCCCGTCCACGAGTGGCCCGCTGCATTAGGCCGAGGGCAGCGGCAGATGAACATCCAATCAGATGCCGCTGACTCTCGAATCCGTAATGTCCTACTGTTCCATCCATTGTTTCTACTAGGCTCATAGAAGTCATACTGGAACTGGACTTACTCAATGCTCTAAGACATTGTATTGTTTGCATGGTCACATAAGATTTGGTCACGTCATTCATCGGACTGGTCTCAATAGTGCCGCGTCCTTAAACTGAAAGGTGTCATTGAGTCTTGCGCGGCGAGTCACGAGAGTGACGAGGCATCTTTTAGGAGTATAAGAGTATTAAAGTGCTTACTCGGGGAATTCTTGCTTAAAGTTCACATGCCTCATCTGCCTCGAACCTCCGTACCACGACTTACTAAATATGGCGATCCAATGTACCTGGTAATTCTTGGGACTTCAAAGTAGTCGAGGTCCTCGAGCCTTGTCAGAATCAACTACCATAATTCCACTTGATGTATAGAGTGTAGAGTAGTACATCTGTACAGAGTGATGCGTCTATACAGCTTGGTCTACGACCACGTGAATGCTCTCATAACAGGCAACAAGTTATTGATCCATTTGGAGAGTCTAGAAAAGATTACCATCAAATAATGTAACAAAACTCGAGCCATAGGATGTCACACTGAAACCGCGATTATTTGAATGTCGCGAAAGATCCACATGCACTTTGAAAATGCAATCCAAAGTTCAGCAATTGTTTGTATTAAATTATATGGATGGAGGGTGCTGTAGTGACCAGTGAAAGACTCAAGCAAGTGTCTATTCTTTGCAAGAGAACCAAAGTAGACATAGGAGCCGAGACTTTGTGTTAGAAAACAGTGTCAAAGGTGGCAGATCCTGCTGGAGGGAACGCCAAGGACTTTATTTCCTATTTAAGGAACTGATGGGCTGATCATCATCCAAATGGCACATGTTAGAGTCACGTGACGTCACGCACACGGGAAAGATTTTCGTCCAGGTACATACATCTCCCCAGCCTCATGCTTCTCCTAGATTGGATAATATGTGATAAAAGTAGCAACGGGTGGCCAAAAATTAATGGTATACACTTGCTACCTGATGAGGAAGGACGGATGGATTGGACACTGATTCTGTCCTCCACGACCTGTCTTAGATAGAAAACTTACATTCCTAGTTGGGAAGTTTGTGAGCACAAATTACCCAATCGGGGCAACTGTGATATTGCAATCTTAACAATATGCGCATCCAATACTACACCAATTCACGTGCATCTACCTCATTCGCGACACTTTGCTCTGGACAGAGATGTATTAGTGCCAGTGTAGTGCGAAATAATCTAAGCCAGAGTTTCAGGAAAGTTTTGTTCTTCAGTTGCAAAGATCACAATGAAACCGGGCCATCTGCCTCCAGCACCATTTCCAGCATGTATCGGCCACCTCCAGGCTCCGCCCACACTCCGGTGACCCTCAAGCCCGCGGAAGCTGCAAGGGCGTCCCACTCCTTGCGTGTGCGCTCCCGGCCAATTACCAATGCCATCATGAGCAGATCCGTCGCAGTGACGTCCGGCCCCGCATTGATCGCCGGAATCACGTACTCCCGCACGAGGATCCGCGAATAGCCTGGTTTCATAGCCGGAACCAGGTTCTTAAGAATTGACCGAGCTTCGGCGTCCGGCCAGTCGTGTAGACATCCCCCTATATAGTAGGCAGCAGCGGCATGAACGGGCTGTGGCTTGAAGAAATCATGAGCCTGTTTGTGTACAGTGGTGGACGGTATCGCGTTCTGGATCACTTCAGGCTGGTCCTGCAATATAAGAGAACCCTTCGCTGCTTTGAAGTCTTCCGAGAAGCGTATAATGTCATGACCGCGGCCGCCGCCGACATCAATAAGAAGAACATTGGAAATGGACTCGTCGTATCTGGAGATCAAGCGTTCTTGGACCGGATAATACTCAACCCAAGAGCGTAATCCTGATTGCATCGCTGACATGCTCTTACCGAAAACAGCGAGAATGTCCGGTTTGGAGGTTATGTACTCGAAAAATGTCAACTCCGTGTTGAAAGCTGTTCCCAAGAATCAGTGTTAACGATGAGCCTTTAGAATTTCACGAATTGCTTGCCAGCATATGAATGGAGCTTGGTTTACCTTTTTGCACAGGACTGTGTAGCTTATCCTGTGGATCTCTATAAGAGATCGTTTTGAGAAAGTCCGGAGTCGCCACCAAGGGCAGCATTCCGACGCCAAACAGATAATGAAAGAAATTTGCTAAGTCACCGTGTTCTGGTGTCATAGCATCGGTGATTGCTGTGCCTCGCCATTCGTCTTCACCAGTCTGATCCAGATAGCCCATGGCCGCAAGATGCCTGAGCATCCTCCGAAGGAGCGAAGCTTCCACAGCCCCTGATTGTGCAAGCTCCTCTGTCGATCGTGATAGGCGCTGACCCGAAGAATCATTTTTGATCAGATGGTGGAATATGCCCTTATCGTTGCATACTTTGAACGGCACCAATGTGATAGGTTCCGTCACAGTCATCCGATAAGCAGCTTCCGTCGGGGTTTCATGTGAGGAAGTCACCACTATAGTGGTAACTTCCTGGTCGGAGTTCTCTCCGACTAGTAAGATATAAGGATTCCTACTAGACGTTCTTATTTTTACTTCCTAGATAATTATTAAGTAGTAATAGTTTATAGGTTATAAGCCTGGGCTCTACTAATAGTATCCTAGTATTTAAAACTATATAATTCCTATAGTAATTTTAATTCCTTCTAACTATAGTATTCTAAATAAAACTAGACACTTCCTCCCTCCTAAAACTAGATTTAAAGGACTTAAATTATACTAAATAGTGAGCAGCCTAGTCGTTAGCCTTAAAATATTATAGATTAATAAGAATTACCCTTAGTTAAGAACTATAACTATAAAATAATATTAAAGCTAAACTATGGGATACGAAGAATATATAAGTCTATATTTTACTAATATTAGGCGTTAATAAAGATCTATAACTAAAGGTTATTATAGTAAATATAGTAGCTAAAGCTTAGATATAATTATCTAAATAGTTTAATTATAATACTAGAAACGTATCGATCTACCTCTTTAAGATAATTATAAATTTAAGGTACTCTAATAAAGATAATCTATATTAATATATTAATAAGTTTAATAAACTCTAGGTAAAAATAGAGAAAAGATATAGCTCTTCTAACTAATTAGTAATAAAGGCCCTTAAATAGGTCTTCTAGTTTAATAAAGTAAAGGGATCCTTCTTCTTAATAACTTTACTAGATTCTATAGATAATATAATTAATAACCTAAATATGAGGAACCTAATAAGATTTATAGATATTAAGCCTAAAATCCTAGATATTATAGATAAGTCCTATAAATAAGCCGACGCCGCCGCCCTCTATACTAAAATAAAAAAGTTAGGGAAGAAAGAATAAAAGCTAAAAGATATAGGAAAGAAATATATATATTATAAGAAATAAGGCTATACCTTTATAAGATATATATACGTTAACTATAATAAGTTAAAGAAAGCTAAAGAATAGGAGGATAATAAAAGTAAGGATACTAATAAGAAAAAGGGAAAAGGAAAGATAAATATTACGGATACTAGTAATAATAAGGATAATAATAAGGAAGATAAATTAACTTTTATTATAAACTATTAAGTTTAAGCTAGTAATAAACGATATCTTACCGATAATAATAAATAGGTAAATATTACCTTTTCTACCTCCCTGTATAATCTAACTACTTACTAGGTCTTTAATACTAGAGCTTCTCGTTATATAAGCGGCTACCTTAATAATTTTATAAACCTTTACCTAAAGTAAGGTACTATTACCGTTATAGGAGGTTTAAAACTACTAATTAATAAGATAGATATAGTTAAGATCCGTTACTTACTACCGGACGGTTTAATTAAACTAGGTACTTTTACTAACATTTTCTATAATTAAGGCCTATAAAATACTAGGCTATTTAGCTAATCCTAAATTTATAATAAAGGCTTTAAGTTTTCCGCTTACGGAAATAATAGCTACGTTACTAATTTAAAGGGAAATCTAGTACTATAGGCTAAGTATAATAAGAGCCTATTTTACGTATAGACTATAGATTTAATAACCACTTTAGTAAACTTTGTATCCTTTACTAAGATATACTAGGTACTAGGTTATTAGGAAGTTAACTCTTTTAAAAGATTATACTTTAATAGCGTTAATTTACTATAAAAGCCTACTAATTTCTTCTGCGAACGTTATACTTTATTAAAATTAATATACTATAAGCCCGAACTATATAGTAAACCGACAACGAAGCCGTTTAAATTGATTTATTTAGATACTTCTAGTAGATTCTTAATATTATTACTTGGAGGATCCTAGTACTACCTATTATTAATTAATAATACTATAAGGTATTTATAGATTTATTTCTTTAAAAATAAGTCTGATATACTCTAACTTATCAAGAATTTTATTATTATAATTAAAAAGTAATATAATAAGGACGTTCTTCGCTTTAGAACTAATAACGGTATAAAATATACTAAACTTAACTTATTCTTTATAGAAAATAGTATAGTATATAAAATAACTCTACCCTATAGTTATAAAAGTGTTAGAATACTAGAACGTTATAATAGAACGGTTAGTATAATAGTAAGGGTAATAATTAAATATAACGGATTACTATATCTATAGGTAGAGGCTATCTAAATAGCTAATTATATTAAGAACTGATACCCTTACTCGGTATTACTACGTAAAATCACCCCTTACGAAGCGTTATTTAATAAGAAGCCGTTAATATCGTCACTTAGGCCGTTTAGAGTAACTATATATATTTATATACTAAAGAAAGTACGTATACTAAATAGTAAGCTTCTTAATAGGGCCGAGAAAGGTATATTAGTAGAATATAGTACTTATAGGGCTTATAGGCTGTTTATTCCTGTAAGGAATAAAATTATAATAAGTAAAAATATAATATTTATACTATTTTTTATATAGTCTATAGGGTAGAAAGAGTACGGTATTAAAATAGTCCTTAAGTTAACCTTACTAAGTAGTTAACCTACCGCTGTCCTACCTCTAATACTATACGCTTAACTATCTATCCTACCTCTAACCTTACTAAACGGTTAACCTACTACTAGCCTACCTCTATATACTATAATATTAATATATTAGTAAACTCCGCTAGTACTAATTACTATATCAGCTTCGGGGGAGGATTTAATAGATATTAATACTAACTTAATAGACGTTAATACTAATTTAATAAATATTAATATAACGTAATCTCGCCTAGTATCTAGACCTTATACCTAACTACGTCTATTTAATAGTATTACTAATACGGATTAATATTAAGTATTACTTAACTTCTAATAACGTCCTTAACCTTAAGTTACGCGATCCGGAAGAGTTATTAAGCTAATAAGTAAAGTATAAGGACTTACGGCTAGTAAGAAGGAGATAATTTATACTAAGACCTATATAGCTAATACTAATATAATAATACTAGTAATATATAATTAAGTACTTAAAAGCCCGTAATCCTAATAATAGGTTAATACTATAATAAAGGAGATTATATCTTAATATAAGAATAACTCCTAGATAGTAATAAATACCTCCGAAAATTAACACGTTATTAGCTTTTAATAGGTTTTTATAATAAAGTATAATCCTAATAGGATAATTATAAAGTTTAAGGTAAGACTTATTATATAAGGTTACTTATAATAACCTAGTTAAGACTATAATAATACCTACGCTCTAGTTACCGTAATCACCTTACTACGTATACTGTTAATAATTGTAGTTAATAAGGGCTACGCTATTAAGTAGATAGATATTAAAACGGCCTACCTTTACAGTAACCTAGAAGAAATAGTCTATATATAACTACTACCGGGTTTTCGCTAAAATAGTAAAGTTACGTTACTAAATAAGGGTATCTACGGCCTTAAATAGTCTATAAAGTAATAGTATAATAAAATTTTAATATTTCTATATTAATAAGGATATAAATTAACTTAGTTTAACCCCTATATATTTATCGCTAAGGACGTACTCCTATTCCTATACGTTAATAATATCCTAGTAATTAGACCTATTAATTAGGTTAAATATACTATTAAACTAATAACGGCGATATTTCCTTTACGACAGCTTAATATCGTAAAGTATATATTAGACTTAGAAATTTACCGTATATCTACGGTATTATACCTATTATAATTAGCCTATATTAATAGAATAATTCAGCGTTTTAGTCTCTAGAACTATAATACTATTAAGCTACTGATAGAAGCTAACTCTTATCTAATAGATAATAATAAATATAATACGTATAATTAGAAACTTTTTCAGGAACTTATTAGCTATACTAACTAGCTAGTAACTTATATAAGACCTAATATAGTATTTATAATATATAGTCTATTATAACGCTATATAGCCCCTACTAATATAAACCTTACTACTATTAAGAAGGTAGTTCGATATCTAAAAGGAATATTAAAGCTATTACTTATAATTAAGAAGTCTGATTATCCTATTAATACCCTAGTCGCCTATATTAATACCTTATACGCCTTAAACCCGATTAACCGTAAGTTAATAATAGGAATTATTATCTTTCTAGTAAGTAGCCCTATTTACTAGTACTCTAAGCTTTAAAAGACTATAGCGTTAAGTACTTACGAAGCTAAATACGTAGTAATATCTATATTATCTTACTAACTTTAATAGCTTAACCTGGGACTTCGGGAATTACTTAGATTAACTAGAATATATTAAATACTTATAGATAATAACGCCGTAGTAGAACTAATAAAAAGCTATAAGATTAATAAGAGATTAAAGTATATTAATATCTATTATTATTCTATTCGGGAATAATATATAGCTAGTCTTTTTACTATTAAATATATTAACTCTATAAATAATATAGTAGACGGCTATACTAAAGCGCTGCTAATTATAATATTCGCTAAACTAGTTAATATAACGCTATTAATTTACTAATAGAGATATTAGGATTACTAGTAGCTATCCTAATATTATAGGTAGAAGTTATATAATAGTAAAAATTAAATACCTTATTTCTATTTAACTAATAATAGGTACTTCTACGTATTACTAACTTTTCTTCTTCTTAACCTATAATACTTCCTAATTCTCTAACCTTTTAGCCTATAATTAATTACTATAACTAATATACCTCGCCTAATTATTACTAAGCCTGACTACCTCCGTTCTTAAAGAGAAGATTATAAAGACTTTAACTATAAAGTTAATAAGGATTTAGGATCTAATCCTAATATTAGAATAGTCTATATAGAATAAGAGGTAGTATTAATAATAGTAAAGGAATAATAAGAATAGAGGGATAAGTATTAGGAACGCGTATATTATAGTAACTATAAGAGAATAATTAATATAAATCTCTATATTAAACTCGCAAGCTAGACGAATCTACTATAAAAGGAGATAGTACTAGTTAGGTTTATTATAGTAATATTTAAGAAAAAGATAATAGTAATATTTATCTATTATAGTAAGGTAGTTATTCTCGGCTATAACCCGTGAGTATAAGATATTATATTAGTAGATAAATATAAGATAAAGATATTTAAAGCGTTATCTTTACCTTAGTATACTAAACGTGTACTAATAAAGATATTAAGAGTATTAGTTAAGATTATAATACTATATATAAATAATACTAAGTTTAACTATCCTATCGCTAGTATTCTAAAGGTCCGAGAGCATACTAATTAACTAAAGGTAATGATATTAAGGAGAGAGAAAGAAGCGAGGTTAAATATACTAATAGTGTGAGGGTTCTTGGAATAACGTGAGGAGATTCACTACCGTAGGGGGTCCGTATACGGTTCGTATACGGTAAATAATAGGAGAGAGAGAGAGAGAGGTTCTTATTCTATCTTAAGACTTATCTAAAGACTAATCCTTACCTCCCTAAGGTAATAAAGGGGGTTATCCCTAATTACTTATACGGTCTAGTCTTTAACTATATATAGACTAATAAGGGTCCGTCCGGTAATATACTATATATAGTTTATTAGTAGTTTAGCCTTAACCTTAATAAGGATTAACCTTTTTCTAGTAAAGCCCTTATAACTCTTTCTTTTTTTAATAAAGCCTAACCTTAGGCGAGTTAAGTCTATATAAATATCTTAATATCTTACCGTTAAAGGTCTAGTTATAGTTTATATATAGTAAACTAGTAACCGGTCCGTATAGGAACTATTAGGTAACTATATATAGGAATCTTTCTTATATTTATAAGTATCTCCGTATACGGTCTACTATAGGATAGTATTTAGTTATAGAGAATTTCTCTAGTCTATAGATAATAAGCGCTTTATAAGTAACTATTCTCTATTTAGTAACTTTACGTATATAGTCCAGCGGTAGTCTACTATATATTAACGTTAATTATCTTTTAAGTCCTTTTTATATTATCTTTTATTTCTTTTTATCTTAACTTTAGTATATAACCGTAGGGCGTCCGCCTACGGTCTATTATAAGAGTATTATTAAAGTTTACTTAGTCCTAAAAAATACCTTATCTCCTATTATTAGGTATATTAATTATATAATAGTAGGAGCGTACCTATTTTAAATTAAGATATTTAAGATTTTACTATATCTACCTTTCTCTTCTTTTTTTTTCTTTTTTATTTAGCTAGTTAAATTTCTTCTATTTATTATTTAGTTATACTAGCTTCTCTTATTATACCTTATATTATTTATAAAGAGGAGGTTCTCGCTTATCCTTTTAGTATAAATAATATTATTATTATTTCTTATAGTTTTAGTAGTCTTAAAGAGTACGAAGGGCTCTTTAATATAAGTATAACTTATACTTCTTAATATAAACGGGTTACTAATACCTCCGATTTACTAGGGTAAGAAGTATTCCTAGTATAAGATTAATATTACGCTATATTATCTCCCTCTAGTTTATACGCGTTATATAAAGTCTACGGCTACTAGTAATTATAAATATAATAAGAATAATAAAGGTCATTATACCTACTTATATTATAAGAAAGCTAGTAATCCTTACGTCCCTATCTAGTTTAGCGCCCTATCTAACGCCGTATAGCTTATAACTAATATTTTAATTAAGTTAAGTATTAATACTTACGCTAGTATTATTACTAATAAGATTTACGCTAACTAGGACGTCTTTAAGAGCCTATAGAATAGATATATAGTTAATACTTACGCTACTAGGTCTAAGCTACTGACCCCTAGATAGTCTATACGCGTTAGTAGTACTAAGTTTATAGGTTAGTCACTTTATCGCGACCTTTAAGATATTAAATATAACCTCTATTAATTAGTAAGTTAATAGTCCGTAACCTATCTATTTACCGTTTACTTATTAATATTTTATAGGTTAATTTAACTTAGACACTAGTTAAGTATATTACTACTATTCCTATTAATATTTTACGTCCTCCTTACTATATTTCCTTTACGCGTAGTTTACTAGTTTATTCTTTAATTTATACGCTATTACTAAGCCCGGCGACTTATCTATTAGATTATATAATTATAGTTTAATCTTTTTCTTCTTACTCGGCTATTATAGTACCGGTTATTAACTTTAATAATAATAATAATAATAAAGGTTAATATCTTACTCTAGAGCCTATTAAAGCTCTAATAGTCCGTAATAAAGCTATTACTTTAGCGCCTATTCTACCCTCTTTAATTTAGTATAATATATTTTCTTTAGTCCCTTTAGTTCCTACTTAGATTAAAGCTACTTCTTAGCTAGCGTCGACTACGTCTAAGTTAGCTATTAGTTATATACGGCCTCTATTTACTTAGTCTTATAACTTACCTACTATAGCTTATCCTACTATTATTTACTCTATTAGCCTTACTAGTTCTTCTAGTTCTTTAGTAGTAGTATTAAGTTCGGCCGCCCTAGCTACTATAACTACTTTAGTTATACTAGCGCTAGTTACTCCTACTACTTTAACTAATAAAAGACTAGCGCCTCCTAAGGATTCTTCCTTAGAATTATTAGAGTTTAGCTCTATACTAACTCCTCCTTTAGTAGCTAAAAAGCTACGTATGAAGGGTAGCTACTAAAATTATAATATTTAAGTTTTATCTAATAGGCTAGTTCGCGGCTTATATAGTTATAAGTAAATAATTATTTATAGAAACTCTTTACTATAGTCTTTTATTTTTTAAATTTAATAAATTTCTAATATCTACTTTATTTAGATTCTTATCTACTTTAATACTAGTAAGTCTATACTTAGACTATCTATAGTCTACTAGTAGTTATCTAGCTAAGCTAATATATAATCTCTAAGTTTAGATTTAGGGGCTATTATAACCCTAACCTTAGAGTACTTAGTAACGGTTAGTTACTAGTCTAACTATATTTTATTAGATAGCCTCTTAGTTACGCGCTTTCTTTAGATTATAAGAATTCTTATAGTACTTCTTATATATTCTTTAAGTAGTTAAGCGTCTCCTAAGTATTATCTTTATCCTTCTAATTCTTCTATTTAACTAGAAACTATTATTCCCCGTAGATTATATATTCTTATATAATCTTATTAACTTTATACTCCTCCTAATTATTAAACGGTTTAATATTAGGAAGTACTATTAATTTCTTATCTTCTTATAGTTTTTACGGCTCTAGGTAGCTTATATAGAAGACTAGGTAAATCTAGTAAGATAAAGAAAATTATAATAGATAGACCTATCTACTAATTAGCTCTTAGATAGTAAATAGGCCTACGTAGGCCGGCTTTAACTTTATATTAGATAATATAAGCTTTAAGTTCTTTATTACTAGTAAGACTTAATCTCCTTTCTTAAACTTTTATAGTATATATTTCTTATTATAGTAATTAGCTTAAGAGTTATATACTACTTATAAGCGTATCTTAACCTATTTAAAAGCTTAGTAAAGGTTTACTACTCTCTACCTAGTATTAGGTACTTTTCTCTCTTCTTTACTAAGAATATTATTAAGGCCTAGTTATAGTACGTAGATAAGTATTATCCTAAAGGATAGTATTTACGTTATAGTATATATACTATTATTATAAGTAAATACTACTAACTATAAGTAGATAGCCTATTAATCCTATTATTTATAGTAAAAGTACTGGAGGTAAAATTCTAGTATTTAGTTTAGTCTCTCTATCTAACTATCTATCTATAGATAAAAAGCTATACTAAGTCTCCGTTTAATACTTAGATAGTAGAAGACGTCTACCTAGAATTTACTAGTAAATAGAGTTCCTTTATTAGAGATAATACCCCTAGGTACTCCGTACTTATAAATCTATTTATTCTATAATACCTTAAAGAACTCCCTAATAGTAATATTCTTAGTATAAGGGAATATAGGCTGTGAACTTTATAAAGTAGTCTATAATAACTAAGATATAATTATATACTTTACCTTATCTCTTACTAGGAGGTAGTCCCGTAATAAAATTAAGAGAGATCTCCTAGAACGGAGCTTCTAGCTATTAAAATCTCTATATTTAACCGTATAATTAATACTTATAGACCTTATTCTATTAATATACGGGGTACGTTCTTACGTATTTATTAACGTCCGTACGTAACTTTAGCTATAAGAATTTCCTTAATATAAAATTAACTATATAAGATCTTCTAAAGTAGCCTATTAATTTATTATTATAGTACCTTCGTAGGATCTCTATTCTTATTACTTATTTTATAGGTACGTATAATACCTTAAGGTAATATAATAAGTTATCTTTAACTAGTTATTTAACCCTTTCTATCTTTCTTTTTTCTTTTCTCTCTTCGTATGATATAATTATATTACTTATAAAGTAATTAAGTTATTACTACCTTATAATAAACTCTTTAAATAATATTTTATCTTAGAATAGGTCCTCGGTACTTAAAGTAGCTATAATACTACTTTTTAATATTAATAGTCTATAGTCTATAAGTCTATTTAGGAATAAGTCTCTATATTTTTAGATTAGTTTAGTTTTTCCTTTTTCTATAGTCCGTAAAGAATATATATAGTCTAAACTAAATCTAGTTAAGCTTTTATTTAAGATTTTAACTTATCCTATACTAGGTATATTACTTTATATAAACTTATCGAGGTTTATCTTCTTCTTTAAGGTTAGTAGTATATAGTCTATACTCTCTCTAACTACGGACTTAGAATAGTCTAGTTACCTAAAGGATACGTTAGTTAGGTTTATCTTCTCTACCTAATATCTAATTATAAAATTAAACTTAGAAAAAAATATTACCTAATAGGTAACTTTCCCTATTATTTATCGGACCTTAATTATTCCTTTTAGATTAGTATAGTCTATTAGGACCTTAATTAGATAGATTACGCCGGCGTAGTAGTACCGCTACTACTAGAATACTTATATAATTACTAGTAACTCTTATTCCTAGGTAGACTATTTTATCTTAGTTTTAGTTAATTTCTTTAACTAATACGTAATAGGATACTAACTATTATTAAATAGTTAAGATATAATCCTTATAATTATAACTATTAACGCGTCCGTCTCTAGTTAAATTAGGAACCTAGGATTAAAGTATCTTAATACTAATACTTTTATAAAGATAAACTTAAGTTTATAAAATACTTTCTTTTCTTTTTTACTTAACTATAGTATACTTCGGCGCTTTACTTCCGTTAAATTTTATAATAAGTTTATTAATAATCTAAATAGCTTAGCGAAGTTCTTAATAAATCTTTAGTAGAAGTTTATAAAACTAAGAAAAACTTAGATTACTCTAAAAATATCTAGTTTAGACTACTCTTTAATTATCTTAACCCTTTTAGTCTCTATACGGATCCTATCTAGAGTAACTATATACTTTAGAAAGGTTACTTCTATAATATTAAAGCTATACTTCTTTAAGTTTATAAATAACGTAAATCTTCTTAATTATTTAAGTACCGCTTATATATATACTACGTACTCTTATACGCTATTTAAATAGATAAGAATATTATCTAGGTATATAATATAAAAGATATCTACTAGGCCTATTAGTATACGATTAATATACGCTTAGAAGGTTATAGAAGTATTTACTAGACTAAAAGATATAACTAAATACTTAAAGTAGCTATATTATATATAAAACGCCGTCTTCTATTTATCCTCTTTCTATATATAGATACGGTAGTAGGCTTCCTTAAGATCTAGCTTTATAAAGTACTTAGTCCTAATAAGCCTATCTAGGATCTTATTAATAAGTAGAAACGGGTAATAATTCTTTACTATAATATTATTTAGACCGTAGTAATTAATATATAGCTATAAAGAGCTATCTTACTTTAGTATAAATATTACGGGGGCGCTAGTAAGGCTTACTAAATACCTAATTTAGCCTACCGTAAGCTTATTATTAATATACTACCGTAATATCTTTAACTCTATAATAGAGAGGTTATAGATAACCCTATAGAGTAGTTCTTTAGTTAATTTAATAATATAATTACCTTTTTTAAATAGCGGAAGCCTCTTAGCTTCCTTATCTAAAAATATATTTTAAAACTCCTTAAGCTTATCTAGAAGGTTAGTAGCCGTAGACAGTCTAATAATAGTTAATATATAACTTTTAATAGAAGATATATAAACGGTATATACTAAAGAGTTTACTCTAAACGCGTTTATAAATTTATTTAGAGAATTAATTTTTATTTAAGAAGGTCAGACCCCCTAGCGCTATATAGAAATTATATAATTTATAATTATACTTCTTTATTATAACGTAGGAAGTCTAAAGATTATACTAATATTATAGATTAAGTCTATAGAATAGAAACGGTCTATAATTATTCTTAACTAGTACTAGTTATTATATAGAGTTAACTCTACCTTATAAGTATTATAATATATAGTAGTCTTACTATTAAATCTACGTATGTATAGAAGGTCTACGCTCTCCTTACGCTATAGGCTTAGCTACTTAATAAGATTTTTATTAATAATATTTACCTCTATATTATTATTAAGTATTACTTATACCGGCTTACGTTAGTAGGTAGCGTTAGTAATCTCTATATTAATAATTAACGCGTAATATTTCTCTACGTTACCTTTTATATATAAGGCCGTTATAGAGGCTATAACCCGCTCTTTTCTTTTTTTATATTAGAGTTAATACTTATCTAATTTACCCTAGATTACTTCTTAGAATAGTTTAGGGAAGTATAGCCCTCTTTACTATAAGTCTAGTATATAATAGGATTATAGTTTAGTAACGAGGCTCGTCCTTATCCTTAGCCTTATACTTAGGAGTTATACGGTCTATAATAGAACCGTAAGTAACCTTATTATTAAGTATAATAGTTACTAGAAAGAGAGCTTCCTAAATAATATCTTATATTTATATCTTTATTAATAGAGCCGTAACCTTTTCCTTAACTTTACGTCCTAAATTCTAAGTATAGTTTAGTAACGTTCTATTACTAGTCTCTTAGTATATCCTTAAGATAGCTTACTTATATAATAAATAATTTATAAGAATTATACGTCGGTACTATTTAGATAATAAGATTTTATAATTTAGGGTATAGCTTAGTAAGTAGGTTCTATATTTTTTACTCGTTAGAGTATAAAATATTTTAGCTATCCTCTAACTATAAGAGGTAGCTTATAAAGTTCTATATTATCTATAAATCCTATTAACGTGCGTCCGTAAAGCGTACGAAGGCGTTAAAGTTATAATTAAAAAGATTTTAAACTACGTTAGTAAAAAATAATTTAAACTATTATTATATTACTATATCTTAGTCTTCTTTCTATTTCTACTTTTAAAACTAGATTTCCTTAGCCTCCTTATAGAGTAACTATATAGTTTATATAATCTATATACGGTCCGTTTAGAAGTAAAATAGAGTAATATTAAAAGTATTTTCCGTAGAGTAAATCTAGTCTTATAGATCTTAATTATGATATCCCTTATACTCTAGTAGAGGAGCTAAATATAGACTTAGTATAGATATAGATATTATTTAGACTATATATAGTTTAGATTTAGAAGTAGGGTAGAAAATTAGTTCTTCTATAATAGAGATTTCCTTAGCTAAGTCTAATTTAAGATTAATAATTAGATAGTCTTAGACTAGTAATAGATTATTTAGAGTTTATATATAATTATTAATCCTTTAGATCTTTTATTAAGCCTTATACTACTTTTTAATTTTAGCTAAACGTCGCTCCTTACGATAAAGATTATTTATAATCTACTAATAGGTAGCTTCTTTATTAGAGGTCTCTTTAATATTTACCTAAGCCGCTTAAGAAACGGCTTTAGTCTATATAGTATCTATAGGCGGAGCTAATAGAAAACTAGAGCTTAATTTATTACCTGTAGCTTTATTACCCTAAAAATAAGTTTATAATATTATCTTAACGGATTATTCCCCCGATAGGGTTAGGAAGGATTAAAATTATAAGAGTTTTTAAAATAATATAAAGAGATTTACTACTATAGGAGGTCCGTATATAGTTTATATATAGTAAATAATAAGAGAGAGAAAAAGAGAGGTTCTTATTCTATCTTAAGACTTATCTAAAGATTAATCCTTATCTTTTTAAGGTAATAAAGGGGGCCGTCCCTAATTACTTATACGGTCTAGTCTTTAACTATATATAGACTAATAGGAGTCCGTCCGGTAATATACCGTATACGGTCTATTAGTAGTCCGGCCTTAACCCTAATAAGGGTTAACCTCCTTCCAGCGGAGCCCTTATAAATAGTTACCCCGAGGATAATGAATTCGGGAATAGTATTATATACTCTATTAACGTTATAATTGATCCTAGATTCCCCCTAAATAGTTACGATAATTCTATAGGCTCTAGAAGCTATTATATTAATATAAAATCCCGTTCTAATAATACCGTCTCTAACTCCGTCTACGCTTTAATACGGTCCGGTCCATAGTAAAAAGAGAATTAACTATAATATCTAAAGATAGGGTGCGGAAATAGTAACGAATAACTTAGAATAGAGGAGAGTTAATAGGAGAGGTTATCTAGTTTATAATAATATTAGAACGTAAGTTGACGGCTTAGTCCTACGACTAATATAGATTTAGGAAGACTTAGTATAGTTAGTATAGTTATTGGCGAAGTGGAACTTTGCTAATAACGGGGGAGTGTGAGGAAGTCACCACTATAGTGGCAACTTCGGCAAGATATGAGGATTCCTGCCAGACGTCCTTATTCTCACTTCCTAGATAGTCGTCAAGTAGTAACAGTTTACATTTCAAGATGAGCGACCAATCTCTGCGCCTCGCGGAGCAGATGTTTCCTAGAAGCATCATCTTCTGAAGAAAAAGAAGCTCTCGACAAGCTTCCAAATTGCGAATGAAACTGCTGCGCCAACGAAGGAGACATCTTTAGTTGATTTTGCTCTTTCGTTCTTGATAAATCTAACTACATCTCTCGCGATAGACGACAAGCGATCTGCTTGTATTTATCTCAGATGTTCGACGTACGCTAGGCTGTTCTCCAGGTTTCTGTCTACGTCATGATTAAAGCCTTCCACGATCCTCGCATGACTCGGATACCTGGGCAAAAGAGCCGACGTTAGCTGAGGCTCGGGATTCAGACAATGAGCCGACTTAGAATGGAAAAAGCTACAAGCGTCGTGATTGAACAAATTTTGGCTCATCACGAACAAGCGTCATGATTGAGTAGGTTTTGGCTCGTTACCAACAAGCTCCAATTCCGTCCTTATTGGAGTGCGTCGACGCTGACGCGGACACTGGCTGGAAGTAATCACGGTAGAACATTTGTTATGAAAACCATCTTCAGTCACCTTCAAAAAGTCTCGATACACTGTCTCATACAATTTTGGTAGGGTAGTGTATCCAGACTTATTGGCTAGTACTGTATATAGGAGTGTCCCAGATCATGGAGCAGGTGATCACCACTTTTTATCTCTAACCATAAAATATAAGCCCGGCTTATCTACTATCCCTAATAAATTTAAGATTTTGGGTTTAATTTCGGAGTCAGTCGAACTTCTTCTAAGATAATATATAGGTAGGCCTGACGATATAAGGGCTATGTAAGATCAAGAGCCACTCCTCCATCAATGAGGGGGTGTGTTATGAAAACCATCTACATAGGAGTGTCCCAGATCATGAAGCAGGTGATCACCGCTTTTTGTCTCCGACAACAACATTGAACACACAATCCGTATAACCTGACGTTGCTTGTCGATAGATTGGTTCTTAAGTACAGCCATGATGATCCAGCTGAGCAAGTGTAGCCGATGCGGCATCTTTTCCGCAGCAGCGAAGATTATGTGCTGATCAAATAGTCGATGAGGTTGCAATGCGACATCTCACCAAGAGTTTGCTCAGATGGAGTGCTTTGAATGCTTACATAACGAATGTTCCCCGCAAATAACAAGCCACAACCCCCACACAGAGCTTTGACTCCTAGCCATCCTATTTTTGGCTTGTAAAGAGGTACCTGCCTTGCTGTCCCTTGCCCTACATGACCGCCTTGCATGTAGGTCGGAGCTCACTTGCAATTACATGCGATCTCAACAAACGCTTCTAAAGCAGCTATTCTTAAGTACCCGCCATGCTTCGCGTAGCAGCGACCATAACGCTCTTTTGCGAAGTGCTGTTACCGCAAACCGTCGCTTATGCTTCGACTGTTACTCCACCCGTTCTACCTCTGACCGTTCGAAACCCCTACTTCAGCTCATGGCTCACAAATGCCCGAGAAGAACCTTGGACACAATGGCCGATCTTCTGGACTGGTCGGACAGTGCGTGAAAGCAGCTTCCACCTACTTTCTACTACATCGCTTATATTCACTCAAACAGATCGGCATGGGAATAATGGCTGCTGTCAAGGACACTGAAACAGTATTCCCTCTTCTCGGAAGAGTACAGGACTCGCTTGACATATCATCTCAGCAATCAGGGTTCGTAATCCCCTCTTCTGCTCACTCAAGCAATTCAGCTAATGGCAGAATTCTATGCATGCAGCTACAAGTTGTCCTACCCCAAATATGTGGGTGCGAATTTCGACGCCTCAACTACGAACTTCACCTATCATTTACCGGGTCTTTCTGAACAATCCAAGTCCGCTGAGCTTATTGTTTCCTTCCTCTCCCCTATTACCCCAACCTCGAGCCTTCGACAGGGAATTCCAGCCTCATACATCGCATTCCACCTCGACTCAGACTTTCAGGTTGATATTTACATGGATGTGAACGGTGATTGGCTGAGTGGAGATGCGAATACCCACATTCAATGGTTCATGCAAAATTTAGAGGCTCCAGACGGGTCGAACCTCTTGTCCTGGCAAATCGAACGCGAGGAAGACCTCATCTTCACGGAGGTCGACGATCGCGCAGAGTGGGGCAAATTGCATTTTACCACTACAACGGTGAGTCAACCTGCTTGAAAAAGCCATGACCTCCATACACTGAGACTCCCTTCAGAATGCCAACTATGCGTGTGGCGGCTCCGATAAAGTCCGCAACCATTTCGCGAAGCACGGCTCACTGAACAATACGTGCAAACAAAACTTCCGTCGGATCAACGAGGACGAGCCCGTGTTCGCTTTCCATCACTCACTCGGCAAAGACACCACTGGTGGCTCAAGATCCCGTGACACGGTTGTTTTCACTCTAGCGCATCTTCAGGATGAAATCGTCCAATTTGCTTCTGCTCGCGGTTTGACTTGGATGCGACCGATGTGGAAGTCCTGGTTTCAGTCGGACGAATCGTTGCTGATCTATCATTTCAAGGACATGCACAAGAGCACCAAGTTGGCCGGCAACTATTCCGCGCAGCTCGAGCACGATGCATATCACATTGGCGGAAGTGAGTACGTGGACATTGTTGCTCTCTCCGCGCGTCAAGTCCTTGGCGCTACAAGTTTCTCTGGGACACCTACCGATCCATTGATCTTTCTCAAAGAGGTCTCTTCGAATGGAAACACACAAACTGTCGACATCATCTTTCCCGCTTGGCCTTTTTTTGCTTACACCAACCCCAGATGGCTGGCTTACCTGATGGAACCTCTCTTGGAACATCAGCTGAGCGGCCAGTATCCGAACAAATATTCAATGCATGATCTTGGTGCCAGTTTCCCTAATTTGACCGGCCATGCCGATGGGAACGACGAATACATGCCTGTTGAAGAATGCGGAGACATGATCATCATGGCCTTGTCTCTCGTAGATTCGCTTCAGTACAAGTCTGCGGAGCTAGCTAGCTCAATCTGGTCTACTCTCGGGATGAGCGATGGAAAGCCTGACATGCAGATTGCCGAAAACGAGACCGAAACATATCCCCTTCCTATCACCAGAAGTTGGACTGTGAACGAAAACGACAACAGTGACGTTGTGTCTGATCTCGACATGCAATGGGGGGGACCAATTCATGGCGAGTCAGCTGCCAAGGCATGGCTAAAACGAAGCTATCGCATATGGGTTCAGTGGACGGAATATCTCATTGATGAAGCCCTGGTACCTGCGAATCAGCTATGCACGGACGATTTCGCCGGCTGGCTACCCTATCAGACTAACTTAGCCCTTAAAGGCATAGTAGGTATCAAAGCTATGTCTGAGCTGGCAGCCTTGATGGGTCAAGACACAGAGGCAAAGTATTATGCCAATATCTCTGAAACTTATATCGAGAAGTGGCATGAATACGGCCTAACTCGGGATGGAGACCACGCCAAACTGGCGTACAACTGGTACGGCAGCTGGACAACTCTATACTCGCTGTTTGCCGATAGCATGCTATGTTTCTCGGATCCTCATGGGCATGGGCAAGTACGCCAATCACGATCATCTACGTCTCCACTAGACCACGGCTCGGCGCCCCAGAAGCAGGTACCCATGGCTGCAAATGACGGCGACGCCGACATCTGGGCGAACAAATCCCTTTCCAAGAACTTTATCGAACCAGAGCTCTATCGGAATCATTCCGACTTTTACATAACTGTGCTGCAGAAGTTCGGGTTGCCCCTCGACTCGCGCCATCTTTACACCAAGAGCGATTGGCAGTTTCAGATCGCAAGCGTATCGCAGCCAGAACTCCAAAAAGAGATTATCTCACGGATCGCGCGCTGGCTGAACGAGACTTCTACCGACACGCCGTTCAGCGACTTGTTCGAGACCGAGGGCGACGGCGAGTTTGGCGCAGGTAACCACTTCACGGCGCGCGCGGTCGTCGGGAGCCATTTCGGCCCACTGGCGCTGGCGCGTGCGTGCCTATAGATTGGGCAGCGCTTGGATAACTTGTCGTCCACTACGTAACACGTCCCTGGACGTTTCCGCAGATGCAGTAGTTGGTTAGCGAGTGGTCAAAGAATGCCAAACGGATTTGGGGCCACGATTCTTCATCATGCATTACCACAAAGACTCGATTTCATTCGCTTCCACAAGCGAATCACTCTACCCGAATCGGCTCTTTTCATAAGAACAGCCATGGCAAGCTCGAATCATCGATCAAGGAGAATTAGAAGAAACAGTGAATTAGGTTATGCAGAACCTCGTTAGTGGGAACGGTTAGTAAACGCACGACGACTAAGTATGGAAAGCCCCCCTGTGAAACTACCTGCATTTCAGTGGTTCATCTTATCGAGTCAATGACTTCCGAGATTCTCGGATCATCAGTCAACTGGACCTGTGGATCGCCTTATTTTCTTCTTCTTCATGTGTCAGTCTGTAGATTAGTACTCGCATGCCTACGCTAATCTATCCATTCCGCCTTTTTTTGTGTTTTTCAATTATGCGTTTAGCTCTTCAACGATTCCCTTCAACTGTCCCGTGCTTCAATGTTCCGCTGAAATTAGCTTCTCACTGTTAGCGCAGATTGTCTTAAGGTTCAGGAAAGTGGAAAATCAAACAAACATAAATAGAATCCATACGAGGAGTTAGCTACGAGCGTGTCAGCTTCGCTCAGCTTCGTCAGTGACTTGGTGGAGGGGGTGGGGGCGGTAAATCATCATCAAGACCTGGAGGGGGAGGGGGTGGGGGCGGTGGCGCATCGTCGCCGTAACCGTTGTTGCCCCTGTTGAAGGATTGCCTCCAAGGGGCGGCAGTATTCATCCAGGGGGCAGCGGAAGGATGACCGCTGCTGTTCCCACCATATCCACCGTTATCGGGATAGCCGGCTTGATTGTACCCAACGGCTTGGTTGTAACCACCATAGTGCCCACCATATCCTTGAGTGTTGTTAGCATTGTGATGATGTTGGCCCTGACTGTTGGCGTTATCCTTGCGTTGCAGCCAGGGTGCGGGAGCACCTGATCCTCCAGAATGACCACCGTTATCGTAGTTGCCGTTGTCGTATCCTCGAGAACTGTCGTGAGGAGCGCCATTACGATCACCACCACGTTCCCAAGGCTTCGGGGCGCGATCAGCAGTCTTCCACGGCGCGGGAGCACCAGTTGGACCACGCTGCCAGGGCTTCACGTTTTGTCCACTTGCGTTGCCGGATTGATCGGCCTCGTAGCCGGCATTCGGGCCTTCGATGGCGCGCGGAGGTTCATTGCTGCCCAATGCGCCCTGTCCTGTAATATCGTTCATGAGAGAATCATATTCGAGATCGCCGCCTGTCTTGGCACGTCCCGGAATGTCATTGCGCCACTCCGTCCCTCGCGCTCTGTCCGGACAGTCGCGAGCCATGTGGCCAGCGTTACCACAAACACGGCAGATAATGTTCGTAGTGAAGTTGCGCTGATGCGGGCAGTCGTACTTACGATGCCCAATCTCGCCACAATTCTGGCAAGCTTGGTTCTCATCGTCGCGCAGTGTACCATTCAAAGCAGCCAGTTCGCGAAGTTGATTGCGTTTAAGTTCGTTTTGGCCTTCAGGCATAGAAGCAGCCTATTCGAAATAGTCAGTAGAGTGAACAGACGACTGACCAGTTAGAACTGGCACCTACCGTCTCGATCACGTTGTGAATCATTTTCTTGGCTTTGATAAGCTTCTCCTCGGTGTCAGCCATAATCAGGCAGTGTAAATCTTCTTCCTGGTTGCTGGTGTGTGCTGCGTCAGAGCGTCCTTTTCCTTCTTTGACCGAGCCTTTGCCTCGAATTGCAATTTTTGCGCCGGATTCCGTCTCCATCTTCTTCAAAGTGTGGCCACGAGGCCCAATTAGTAGACCAACTAGAAGGATTATGTGTTAGGGGCTGCTCGACAATTGAAATATCAAGCCAATTTCGTTAGTGATACAGAGGGGTCAATCACAAAACAGTAGTGACACAGAGAGATTAGCCATGTAATCTCGACACCGTATCTGGGGGGAGAATAAAGAAAGAGAATTTTGATTTAGCGTACTGAAGTTAATCTCCGGGAAGTCGTTGACTGGAACATAGACTTTCTCTTGGGTCTTATTCGGGCGTCTGTAGTCCGCTGGGGGGGCGTAATTCGGAATGGTTTCGAGAGCCTGCTCAACGCATTTGTGTCGTTCTGTAGAATTATATTAGACCACTGTCATTCTCAGCTAAGGATTGAATCTGGGTTCACGTACCTTCTTCGAGCTTCTTCTTGTAACGGTACTCACGAGTGTTAACACGCTTGCCGAAATTGTCGTATTGAGGGGGTGGAGAAGGGGAGCGATCGCCATCCGCTGGAACGATGTCGTTGATACGCAACTTTTGGCTAATCTCTTCAATGCGTAGGTGGAGTAGATAGGCATCGAGCTGCTCGGCGGTCATGTTGGCATAGATGGCCGTGGGAAGAGCCATAAGCCCTGCCGCTTTGTTTTCGCTCGCAGCCCATCGGTTCCTCTTCTTTCGTGGACGATCTCCAACAGGATCATTTTCGATCGTGGCTTTGATTTGCTCCTGTGGCTGTTCATCGGGTTCATCGTCGCGAAAGCGACGACGAGAGCCTAGGGGTACGTTATTTGAGCCCGTGGCTCCTTGAGTACGCCAAGACATCGTCGCCTGAAGGTCTGAATGAGCAATGCGCGTGTAAAAGTTGTACCTAACTAAGGGTGGCGTATGAGGTTCTGTTCTAAAGCAACGAAGAAGTTCCAGAGGCGAGGGTCACAAATTCTATTATCTCGCGTCGAACCCTAGCGGCCGAAGGCTGCGAATAAGTCACGTGACTGTATGCCTTTCCTGCTGTAACAAGTAGACGCCATGAGAGTCTGCAGGTGGACGTTTATGGCAGGTGTAATGACGAAGATGGTCAGAGACTGCGCTATATGGTAAGTAGCAGTACGGGTGAAGCCAGCATAAAGACATTGCTCAAAATTGGTAGTACCACCAGGGGATTATACTACATCAGCTGCAAAAGCTGCAGGTACTGACAAGTAGCACCTCATTCCCATTGATTTTACTAGATTTAATGGATGCAGTGGAGTATGCTCCCAGAAAGGTTTTGTCAACGTGAATCCTTGCTACAAGTACATGCCCTCCAAGCGTCTCGGTAGCCCTTTGAAGGGGTCTGGAAATTGTTACGTGATACTCGGCCCCTTGTGCGGTAGCCATTTGTAGGTCTTGAGGCCGACATCTTCCGGCTTCTGATCCGGAATTAAACCCAAGGTCTTAATTTCGTCGAAGGTCGCGCGTTCCCCAGGTGCCGCTCTTTGCATGCGTTTCTGCATTTCTTGCGCCATCGCATTGACTTTGGCGAGCTGAATTGACCACTACCTTAGTACCAGATATTGTTTCACCTTTGGATTAGAGCGACTTTCGCACCTCTTTCTTGTGATATAAACATTCATAATAGTCTTCGAGGGGTGCGAGGCATTTCTTCTGTCCAGATACGTCCTCGGGGGAGGTGTTTACAACGTAGCAAGCGAGCACTTCTTGCCAGAAAGGAAAACATCGGTTGGGCCCTGATTACGCGCACCTTCGTCAGCCACGACTGATCAATCCAAGAACAAGCGCAGGAAAGATGACAAACCTCCATTCAAGCCCCAACCTGAAGCCATTGTATCTGTGCGCGATTCAAGAGATCCACTAATTCAGGACCTTCACGAATTTGACCGATCATCATGTTGAGCAAGTTGTTCGCAAACACCTAACCCTAAATAATATCGGCGCCTTAGCTGTCAGCCAATATTAATAATCCGAAACCGGGCGCTAGCAAGTGACCCCTCCTGCATGCGTTATAAAGGGCGATCAGACCTCTCAGTAGCTCTTACATTAATACGATAACCGGGCCGTATAGGAAACGAACTGCGTCAAGTAGACCTGACAAATATTTCAGATCTTCCCACCTGAAATTTTCTAGTTCACATTCCGCTAATCCCCGTCTACTTTTCCTGAAGTCTGGTCCTATTCATGAAAGTTGTTCAAGCATGTTGTATACAACCTAGAGGTTGGAGTTTCAGACCTTTCAAGAACCATGGAGAATGACAATAGTTTTGCTGCCTTCGACCCTGGTTCTCGACCTTTTGGGGCTTCGTCTATTTCAAATTATGAGACACCGACCCCTGTTTTCGGCAATCATCCCCTCGACACACAAGACCTTTCTATAGATTTCCTCGGTGACGCCTTTGACCTCGTGGGTGACGATCTGCAAGACAATGGGGACCCCAAAAGAAGGCGCATCGCCCGAGCATGCAAGTCCAAGCCCCTATTTTACTAACCAATTCGTTGCTCTACGAGGCACTAACGTCTACTGAAGGTGACGCGTGCCGTCGGAAGAAGATCAAGTGCGATGGCAAGCTCCCAGCTTGTACGCACTGTCAGAATCACCACCTTGAATGTGTTTTTACGCGAGTGGAAAAGAAACGCAATCCCCCGAAAGGGTCCGTGATCATCTAGTCTCGAGAGCTCGGTCTCGAAAGATTTATTCACAAGAGCGCTGACCGATCAAAGGGCGAAATACATTGAAGGCTTGGAAAACCGGCTGGGCCGTATGGAGCAGTTGCTAAAAGTATCGGGTCTTCTCAACGCCAATAGCGACGCACCTGATTTACGCGCCCTCGAAGAGCAGCTCGCGCAACGCTGCTCTCCCTCTGCCTCTTCTAACCTTTCCAACCATTCCAAAGCTGCGCCCAGGGCACCGCTGTCAAACCTTCCCTCACCCCGATCGGCAGTGGATGCTGCTTCACCTCCGTCGAATGGTGCTCAAGCATGGCCGGACAGCAAGCCAACTTTTACAAATGCTGAGACCAGCACGAGCGCGGAGGGCCAGGTGGAAGATCTTGCAGATTTGATGTGCTCGCTGGTCACCAACGATCACGGCGAGACCAGGTATTTGGGATCATCGTCTGGGTTTTCCATACTTTCGCCCAATAGGCATGGAGTGGATTAATGAAAAAACGGGCGACGAATCATTCCCCATTTTCATCGACAAATATGCGAAGGCCGGCCACAAATGGAACCATTGGAGGCCCGACGTCTTTGATGACATTTTCACGATCCGTCAATACCAAGAGCTGCCGCCGAAAGAGGAGTGGTTTATCTTTGGTCAAGGACTTCTTTCGTCAATTCAACAAGGTATCGACCTACATTGATTTACTCTCACTGGATGACGCTAACCGTGCGCATCACAGCTACTACCGCTCTTCCATGAGCCAACCTTTCTCTGGCTGGTTGACAAGCAATACAGCGGTGAACCCAGCGGAGGTACAGGCTTTTGGGCGTCCTTGAATTGCGCACTAGCTATCGCCTATCGTATGCGGGTCATGCAAACGCAAAATCCACACCTTGAGACGATAGGATGGGCCTACTTCAAGAACGCGTTGGCCGTTTACCCAGACCTAACGTTAAGAAGTACGGATCTTCTAAGCGTTCAGGCCTTGTTAGGATTGGTAAGTCCACAGCACTTTCTATCACTACATGCGATCCATTAGAATAAAGAAGCTAAAGGCCCGCACATCAGGGGTTGTATATGCAAGGGACACCCAACCCACAGCCTGGCTTCCAGCTTTGCGGTGCTGCGATCAGACTTGCTCACAGCATAGGATTACACAAGCGGTCTGTCGGACTCGGTCTGAATGAAATCGAAGTCGAACAGCGCAAGCGTGTCTTCTGGATCGCGTTTATGGTTGATAAAGATCACAGTCTACGATCCGGTCGTCCTCCCTCTTTGGACGATGACGATTGGAAACGTCGAACTACCGAATGTTGACCCTCCCGATGGCTTTGGTATCATTCATACTCCGAGCGGTAAAGAGAAGATTAATTTCTTCAGACTGTTGTGTAAATTTTCAATCATCACAGGCAAAGTCTACAAAAGACTGTATTCAGTTAAGGCGTCCAGGCAATCTGATGGGGAACTACTCGATTCGATCGGTGAGCTTGACAATGAACTCGAACAGTGGAAGAACGAGATCCCTCTGGATTTCCGACCCGAACATGAGATCAATGCATCCGATGAATCGACAGTACTGAATTTGGTCCATGCTTCACTTTTCCTACTACAACTGTCTCGCGACAATCCATCGCATGAGTGTCCAGCACGGGTACTGGACCAGTCGCTTATCGGACTATGCGCATGCAAGGTATCAACATAAGACCTCTCAACCCGCGAATATTTTCGTCGGCGGCTCTCTGCGTCTCTGCCGCAAGAGCAGAGATCCACCTGCTGCGCTACATCCCCGTTAACGATCAGGCTTGCGTTTGGCTCATCATTTATTACCCGATCTCCGCACTGGTGACATTGTTCGCCAATATTCTTCAAAATCCTCAAGATCCACGCGCGAGATCTGACATCCGGCTAATGGACACGGTACTCGCCTTCTTGACCCAAACGAGGAAAGACGATATCACTAAAAGCGGTGAACACATCTACATGGTTTGTACGGAATTCATAAGGCTTGCCACCATAACGCTCGACAAAGCCGAGCGGGAGATGAGTGCTCGGCAGAAGAAGCGAGCTGATCGTGAACGCGAGAAGCTTGAACAAAGCGAGGAGATGAATCACGTTCCTCAAACGAATCTCAAGCGAAACGCCGATGTGATACGCGCCGAAGTGACGGAATACAATCGCCCCCGCGTACCTTCTGACAACCCATCGACTTCGATGAACAGGTCGTTGAAGACGCCTCCTCTCGGTAGTCTGAACAAGCCAAATCCCATCACAGTCCAGCCCTAGGGCTAGTTTGCCAGGTAGTGGGTATTTCAGTCCAGAGCTCGTCACTACTGGCAAATCGTTCAATATCCCAGACCCACAGAACCAGCCAATCCCTACAATAAATGGAGTTTACAACCATACGGCACCCTTGAATGAGAACGCCTCACATACGACATACAGCACGCCCCAAACTCAAGTAGGCACGCCAGGTAGCGATAACTTAGGGGGAATGGAGCTGCCCTCGGAAAGTCTCATGAATCAATTCGCGGATTCTTTTCAACAGCCATTCATTCCGCAGGATATGTGGAATATGCCGATGACATTCGAATGGGATTGGGCTGAGATGTCTAACAACGGCAACACGAACAAAAACCGCAATCATAGCAACGGGCCGGTATGAAACACGAACCCGTCATTGACGTTGTACGAAATTTTAACGAAAGACCCGGTACGATTGGAAACGCGCGAGATGGCCTAACGGCGTAAAGTATGCAGCACTGCACTGAGAGTCTTGCGTTGGGTTTTCTTTAAAACGTGCCCGGTGGCAATGGCAATGCATTCGGTGCCAACATGAAGGCTTTCACTTAGTGGGCAGGAAGGATTTGAAGTGCTTTGCGAAGCAGCCAAGGCAGTCCAATTTCTGTACTCTCGTTATCACAGGATCGGCCGTTTTCGGGGGAAGGGGCTGGGCTCTTGCAGAGCTTGGCGTTGGATTGGATCGAGGAAATTCACTACGGATCTGCATCTCCATCCGTACACATCAGCAGACATAGTGTAGGCCCTCGCGGCATCTCCTCTCAGACAGATAAGCATCCAGAGACGCCGTGTCGCTGCTGGCACCCCTTTCCTCGGCGCAAGATCAGTCAGCCCGTCTGGCAGAGCAGAGCTGCGCGATCACGTTTGGCGCGTCTGCTGGTGCTGGTGCATGTGCAACGATCGCACCGTTGCGGCGGCGGCCGCGTTTCACGAATCCAATGGGACGGCCATATGGCAGCGGCTTCGGTCGGCGGCTGGCCTGCGCGCGGGCGGGGGCGACGAAGGGTCGAGCATGGTCACAGGATTTTTTAGGGGGAAAGATCCGATGTCTTCTCAATCAAGATGGTCTTCTTGCATTTATTCACCGGTCTCTTTCTTCCACAGTGATCGACACTTCAGGCTGTGACGGCCGGGGCAAGGCCTCCTGGCACGGCCAAACAGCCCCCTGACGTCTCACGCAAATACCTGCTGCGGCTACTGCTGCTGCAGCTCCGCCGTCTCCGCGATCCGGAACACGTACTTGCGCGTGCTCGACGTCTTGCCGGCCCGGATCGCCCTTGAGCGTCTGCTCGAGCCCCGCCCAGGCCGCCCGCGACCAGCTGGTACTCGTGCGGGACGAGGGCGCCGGTGTGCAGGGCGCGCGAGAACCAGCGGCCGAACACGGCGCCGAACTCTTGGCCGTGCTCGCCTTCCAGGCCCAGGTTGCCGATGTTGGGATCCAGCTCAGGCCGTTCGATGGCGCGTTTGCGGGCCAAGTCCGTCCATAGGCTCCCCTTTAAAGACGGTCAGTGGTTTGGACGGCTTAGAAGCGAGTGTGTGGATCATGGTGCGATTGGGATCTCTTGAAACAAGAAGAAAAGGCATCAAGACCTACCGCCATCGTGCACGTGTAATCGACCGTGTCCGGAATGCCATCCCTCTTCGGAGGGAGGACTGTGCTGATGTGGCCTGTGTGAGGATCCAGCACTTTGCAGATGTTATCCCAGCTGCCATGCTCCGTGATGCAATCGAACGCGTATTCGAGCTTCTCGCCGGGCCTTAATGCTGCCCGCATGCCGTCTACGATGGCTTGCTCGCCGTCGCGATAGTTGACCACAACATCACCCTTGGATTTGTCGAGCAAAGATTCGACGGTGTCGCAGCCTCCTCCAGCTATGCACAAGAGAGGATGAATGTTGGCCGTAAGGGCGAGCTTAACAGCCATATTCCCGACCCCTGAAGCGGCGCCGTAGATGACAAGAGGCCTTCTCTCGGTGTCCTTCAGCGGCGACCAAGGTCCAGAGGAGACTTTCAAGAGACCAAAAAGTCCCATGCAAGCCATATACCTTGGTAAAAGGGTTGTATAAGCAAACGAGTGAAATTCTTATTGCTAAAGTGTCCGGTTTAGAGAACACTCACGTCACCATTGGCACACTCGCCGCTGTTTCGTAGCTGATGTGTTTTGGGATCTTGAACGAAGCAAAGTCATCCAAGATAGCGTACTCAGCATAGCTCCCACCCGGGCTGCCCAGTTGATGCAGGCCTGCTATTCGGTCGCCAACCTGAAATTCAAATACCTCGCTGCCAACCGCGACGACGTCTCCAGAAACATCATCACCGGAGTTGGGCGTGCCGAAGATGGACTGCAAAATCCCCGCAGGCATCTTCCAGTCTTTAGGGTTGCTGCCGCTGACGGCAACTTTGACGAGGATGCTGGTCGGGCGAGGTAGCGTCGGGATAGGCACACGCTCGAGCTTGACCGACGTATCCTTTTTGGGACCTGCGCTTCGAGCATTGTGCTGGGCACTGAAGCTGGGTATGCCGTGGAAGTCATTGTGCGTCAGATCTCGATCTGTCCAAGGTCTGTCTTGCAGTGGTTGTGGAGTCACTATGATCCTTTCAACTTGTCGCCAGCAAGAGTCACGCAATGGCGAAAACTTGATCCAGCAGCCAGCAGCGGCGCAGAGCACAGAGCCCAATTTACCTGGCGCTCAGTAAGCGGTTCAAAAGTATGAGGGAGTAAGAGATGGTACGGCAAGATTCAGTCGTTTGTGTAAGTACAAACGAACTGGAGGACCATGCAACATAGGAATCACGCGTTGCAGAATCTATCCTTCAGTACGTGGTCGTCGACGATTCAGCGGTTCAGATCTGATGGATTCGACAGATTCTACACTCATTAAAGCCATTCAGAAGAACAGAGTTGTTTCATTATATAGCATTCACGCTCGAGCTGGACCTGTCAGGTCTACAAACCTGACCATGTCTGGAGATGTAGGTGATCTGCATCGAAGGGCTGCACGAGTCTTAATCTAGTAGTGTATGTTATTGTTGACGCTGTGACCCTGTCCGTGTACCCTGCGAACGCAGAGCCTCCTGCTGCGGGCCGCGCCCGGCCCAGGTGGACCACCGCAGAGTTGGACGCCAATGGAACGGAGCCAGAGACTGTTATCACGTGACAAAAGCTCCTGGTCGTCGTAACCGGTCGAAGACGCGGACAGCGATGGTCGAGCAGGTACGACCCAGACAGACTTTTTCGCTCCCTTTGCTGATCAGCGAGGCCAGTCCATAAGCGACGCAATTCCGGCGTCGTTTGAGAGCCCGGCCGTGTACATAACCGATTTTAGTGACGCCAGCGTGCGTCGGAGCGGGAGGCTTTTGAAGACCGCAATAGCCGTAGACCCTTATGCAGGTTTCGAGGCTGCCCTCTTCCCTAGTGGACCTATCGCACAGAAGTGCGGGAGCCTTCAAGGTCCGACAGGTCCGACAGGGGTCGGCGATTCGGGCAGAGGCGTGTTCGCGGGCCCCAGCCTATGGCAGCGATGTCTTCGTGAGCATGAGTACAGCTTCGTTGATATGAAGGATGGTCTACATACTGCGTGTATAGGTTCTTCGCATTAAAAAAAAGCCTACAAGATGCTGAACTACATACATGTTTCGTTCTCAATGCTCAGCACACGAAGGAACGCATGTCTTTGATATACAGATTCTGTTCTGCTTATGAGATGGCTCCCACGCCTCCGGCGCTCTCTTGCGAGAGGCCAGCCATTTTTATCGGCCTTGGCGTCCTCGAGTAGCTTACGGTCTAAAAGCCATAGTCCAGGGGGTGAACTGTGCTTTGGGGTCATCTTTACGCGGGGACGAAATCGACAACCAAGCTTTCTTTGACGGCGAAAACGCTGTCGTCTGCGATGTGTTTGTCGCGTCTGTCGAAGATCTGGGTCACCAGAGGCTTGTAGCCAGAGCAGAGATGATGAAGTGGATGTGCGCTGGTCGCATTGGGTGACGGTCCAAAAGGTGAAGCAGCCTGCCGGCTGGGCCGTCATCGGGGACTGGGTAAGATGTCGGCCTCAGGCAATAGAAGCTGTACTTGCCATCTGGGCCAGTCAGGAATCTGCCTCGAAGATTCATGTCCGGCTGATTGGGGTCTTGCTGCTCGTACAAGCCGTTTGGTGCAGTATGCCACACGTCCAGCTCAGCACCCTCGATGGGCTTGCCAGTGACGAAGTCGGTTACCAGGCCATGCATCAAGGTGTGATCGCCATCTGGAATCTCGTTCATGATGATGCTGTCGCCCATCTTGCGCTGGCGGCGCGCCCTTGCGCCAGAAGGGCCCAAGGATGGCCGAGGCGGTGGGCAGGTCCGACGCCTCGGAAGCGAGCGTGTATGTGATTTCGTCGACAAGCGACTCGATACCAAGCACGTCACAGACGAGCTGGCCTTCGTTGCGGCGGTCATCCGACATTTTCCCGGCCTCGTTGATCTTGAATGTTGCAAAGCAGCAATTTAGAAAAAGAGAAACAGACGTCAGTTTGAACGTTGGCAAGAGGAACTCACGAAGTCAACCGCGGCCACCCACTCGTTGACGGTGATCTCATTTTCACGGCATAAAGTCGTGCAAGTGCCTGGTCAATGAGCCGATAACCTGGCGCATCCGGGGTGACGCCTTGGGTCCCGTAGCGTTGATCACGCTGTCTGTAAAGTTCTGGTCGTACTTGCTCGCCGACTTTGGCGCCAGCGGTGCCGTTCGTGATCCCGTTCGTGGCCATATTTGTCTGTCTTACTCAGGTCGCTTCGGATCTGGCTCGATATGTTGCTCAGTCGCGGAAATGAATGGCGAGGGTCCTCACCAACGTTGGATCGATCGCAAGACCGGTGGTAGAATGCACGAAAATCTGCGCGACTACGCTAGATTTGCAAACATCCACCAATCCCCACCTCTACTATGGGGACGTGCAGGGATGCGGAGGCTATTTGTAATGCACGCGGGTGGATTGGCTATGGCCGGAACTGTATGTGTTCAGTCCAGGGTTACTTCGGTATTGGTGGCTGAGCGATTGCAAAGACTCAAAGGCTCGTATCACTTCCCTCGAAGAAGAAGCAGCGGACGAAGGGGCATCTTTTTAAGACGGCGCGATCGCGCTCGACTCGACCGGCCCCAGCGACCGCGCCCTGCTCGCTCTAACGCGCCTGGTGCCGAGGTCCAGGCATCTCGGACGCGGAGCGCGGCATATGTGCGGTGGACAGCGCGCCAACCACGGGATGAGGTCAAGGCAGTGGGCGGGGCGCGCGACAAGCTCCCAGGCGAGGGTGCTGCTGGGGCCTTCCCCGCAATTGTGTGCGTCAAGGCGCGAAACGCGGGGAACAGGTGCGGCAACTGTGGGAGACTGCTTTGGTTTGTAATGGAGAATTTAAAAGGCAGGTGACTTGACTGCACATGGCCATCCGGCGTGGCGACCCACATCGAAGTGTCTATTCTAGTCTTACAATCCATATTCTCATCAGTCGTGTACATCCGCCTCAACCATCCACTTGATCAGTCGCTGATTCACGCCGTATTCGTCCACTGGCACCCCAGCTGTGCGACGCTTAAAGAGGCTTTCACCTGTTTTTATGGCCTACCCATGATCCCAGTACTGTTTATGGTGCGGTGGAAGCTTCCAATGGGTTGGAAACCCCTTCAGAGGACATGTCAGTCGATGGGCAGACCTTGGTAACATAGCACCAGGCAACTCACTTGGCCAAATCTATCATCATTCCCCCCTCTTCCTCTTCTTCTTCGTCGTTGTCATCGTCATCATCAACAGCCTGTTCTTGGTTTGGGGCCTTTGGTGCTGATACCTCTGCTGCTGGTCGAGAAGCGCTCCGTGCTGATACCGGGTTCCGTTCAGGAGAGCCATCGTGCGCACTTGTGGAAACTTCGTGTGACGGTATGTTGGCCGACTGCGGTATCTTACCATGCGTAATCTGACTATCGTCTTCCGTTACCGCTTGAAGCGCTTCTGTCTGGGGACTCAATTGTGTCACTGAAGAATTAGTCTCGTTGCTCTGTTCAACCAGCCGAGGGTGGTGGTGTGGGTTGGACTGCTGCTGCCGCAAGCCTTTGGTCGGGCTTCCCGCTCCTACCTCGTTCTCCGCAATTGGAGGGCTACTGCTCCGGACATCGGTCGCCTTAAATTCAAGAATCCTTCGTTGATCCATGCCGGGCTCGCTCTTGAGCCCTTTCACTGGGCTTGAGTCCAGCATGCCCGTCATCCGCGCCGCCGGCGTGTTGCTGTTTAGTAGATCCGCGTATTTCCAGAACGGCGCTGGACTACTCATGGGCATGAATTGGCTTGGCAACCTTGCTGTGCTAGGCGGTGCCAACTTGGGCGCTTGCTTTTTGATAAGTGGCGTCGTGAAGTGTTCCGAAACGTCTGTGCCCATTGACATGCGTGGCCCGCCGGGTGATCCCTGTGCCGCCACTTCCGTCAGTCCGTTGAACCTATCACGCTTGATGTTGCTGTATGGAAACGGCGACACCCCCGTGCCCTGCCCATTCTGTGGACTTGATGCCAAATCATGTCCGTGCAATTTCAACAGCAAGCTGCTGCTCCCACGCTCAGGTGTCCAAGCCTGCTTAGCCATTGGATAATGTGACATGGGCGGAGTGGAACCAGGGGACGTTTTCATTTCACTGCTTCGGTGCTTCGTCTCGCCTTCGCTCGATCCAAGCACCCCTTCTTTGGTTGGCGAATTCGGACCTGATGAAAATCCTCCTCCAACCTTCTTTGTACCGGGCAGATTGACTGCTGGTGCCAGCGACTTCTTATAGAATTCGTCTCGATGTTCTGGCTTGATCTGCCATTTCATCCCTTTTCCAGGTTCATCCGTTCGTCGAGCCACTTTATCGAAGCTCTTGTTTAGTGAGAGATTGTGTCGAATCGAGTTTTGCCAGCCGGGACCTTGGAATCGATAAGAACGCGTAATGCTCTTTGATCCACTCGTAAATCTTCGACAGCGTGAGCTTTTCTTCTGGGTGCGAGAGTATCGCCATCCAATCATTGTCGCATAGCTGTGAGGCGGTTTTAGATCTTTAGCCGAGTCAACGCTGTAGTCAATCTCCTCCGTCGATTCCATCATCATGCCGCGAGAGTACGATGGTGATCCTTTTGAAGACTTCGGATCGGTCATGTTGTCTTGTTGTGCCGTAAGCTTGTTTCCGTGCTGTACGTCCTTATCCGGCGATAGTTGGTTTGGCATGGTCCCACCAGATTGTCCACCATGTTTTGAATCATGCCCTCGCGTCGGTGTTCGATGAGGGAGCGACGGTGGCTGCGTGCCGTTTGCATCGTCGCCGTCCTCATCGTTTTCGAATTGGTCGGCTTTATTCATCACTTGCCACCACATCTGGGTGCACCTGAGGCATCTCGTTTGGTGCCACGAACATCATTTGCGTCCCTGCAATCTCGATAACGCTTCCAGATCGGAGGATGCCGCTCTGCCCTCGAGTCAATGCCGTCTCATCAAGCTTGGCACCATTCCTCCCGTTTATATAGAGATACCAGGACCCATCGTCTTTCGAGAATCGAATCTCGGCGTGTTGTCGCGACACCAGTTTCGATGGCCCAAGGTCAATGTGCACAAGAGCTTCGTCTGCTACTCCATTCTCATCTCCTTGCCCGTTTGTGGTGCTTTGTCTCTCGTCCGGTGGTCGGCCAATGCGGACGATCAAGTCCCGCACGAAAAATGTCCAGCCATTCCCTGCGATTTTGGCATACGCTTCCGCCCCGGCAGGGTTTTGTGCTGTTCATGTACCTCATTTGCGTAATCTTCCAGCGCTACAATCCTATATTTAGCCGTCCTCAGATTACTGATTATCGTCTCGTGATCCTCTTCATTGAAACTGTATTCCTCTTCGACAGTTCTTGCATCACTGGCTCTGTTCTGGAATCGAGAGTTGCGATCGACGCTCGTTGCGGGAGATTCTGTCCTTCGTGCAGCGTTTGACCTACGGGGACCTGAGAATCAGCGTTTGCACCAAGTTCGTCCGGTACATGTTACTTACCTTTCTGCGCTTGCGGCTGGGTGTCGTGAAAGCATCGTTGATCTCATCTGCATCAGACTGCGGATTTTCGACTTGCTTGCGACCGCGGGGCGCGCCTAGTGGACGAAGGAGGCATAGTGGCTTGCCTCCCTCAGCCAAGATTCTGACGACAATGCTGAGTTCGATACGTGGAGGGTTGGAGACAATTTTGTAGAGCTACGTGGCCGTAGAAATCGAGGGTGAGGGGACCGCTCCTGAATGAAAGGGCTTGCCACTAGAGCCGTTGAGGAGGCTCCTTTTTCAAACGTTCCCAGACGACAATTCGTGGACCTGGCTCGGTGCTACTCGACAAAGGGTTTTGACATTGAAAGGGATCACCGTCCTGGTTGATAAGTCAAATGGTCACAAAAATCATGTTCGATTCAAAGTCTCTGAGCGAAAATCAACGCGCACACACCTATCGAGTCGTGACGCGCCTGCAACAGCGGGCGGGGTTTTTCCGCTCCCCGAGTTTCTGCACCTGGACACTCATTCCTTCCTTCTTAATCGGAAGGCGCATGCCCACCAGCCCTATCGAAACACGTAATGACCGTTTCAACGATAACAGCTTTTTGGTTGTGTTTTTAATCTCAAGGTGAATGTATCTCAGTGGTTTCGGCGTTCACTTCTCGACTACGAATACTCGATGAGCTTGCGACGATCATACAAGTCATAGAATTTGGAAGCCCTTTATGTGTACATATCAACAAATTGCCATATCAGGTAACCACTCGGGATTCATAGGCAATTTCAACAATACATTTCCACAACCTGATTATTATTAGGCAACTTGTTAATAAGTCGAGCTGATCGCATAAGGTGACTAATATTGTGTTAGAGAAAGTCGTCAGACCCTTTCAATGCAACGCACCTAGACTTGACCATACCCACGAGAGAACCAACAGCACTTCTTGTTTCATCCATTTGTCTCCAGATCATGGACATATTGCAAATCGCACCACAGCGGTGAGACGCTCTGTTGCGCAGCGTGTAAGCATACGTTCTGTTTCGAGGCTACGTACCTAAGACAGAGGAATGGCGACATATCCATGTGATGTAAAGAGTCTCTACATCGGGTTGTCGTAAACGACATCAGCTGACTTGGCTGGTGGCAGAGGGCGGTCACTACAGCAATTTGATGACACGTCCAAGGTCTCGGTACTTTTAACGTGCCATATTCTTCGTGTAAACCTAGGACGGCTTGCTTCAAAGACCGCCAATGTTGGAGGCACTTCTGCTGTGTGGCTTAGCCACGTTCATCTGGACTACTCGTTGTCTAAGCGACGCCATTCAGCAGGGCCTTACGCGGCGGAAGCCTGGCAAAGCTCGTTCTGGACGCGACGGGGGTCATGGCAAGGCTGTTTCGACATTGAATACACTTCATTACTCCGCTATATGCGACTCGAGATTAGGGTGGATTGGCGTCTTAGAGCGGCTAGATCTTGGCGCCAAGAGGCTAACTCGACGCCAAGATAATGCCAAGACTCGCGGTTCCAAGGGGGGCGATTTTACTCGATTTGGACACACATTCACATCACCATATGCAGCCGTCAATACGAGGTCCCATGGCTCGAAGCGCATCGAAGCCATCGCGTACCAGAGTGTCCGAGAAGTTCTGACATGAATCGTCATTACTTTGCTGCAAGCACGCGAGAGAATCTCATATGAGACTCGTGGTTGCCAAATACAAGTCTGCAAAACTTCGTTTGTTCCTATTCTTTCCTTCCTAATGCATATGCTCTACTTGAAAGTCTCTTCGAAAGCCTTACGACCTTACGAAAATTGTCGCAAAAACGATATCATCAGACGGAACAATTCCTTCCAATTTCAAAACCGACTGGGCCTTTCATCCAGGATCGGACCCAAGACACAGCCGAATCACGTGTTTCCGTCTTCTCCGTGGAATTTCCATTACTCGCATATATATTAATATCAGCCACAGCACGCTATCCTTTACCAAACCTTGTTGACCATGGCATCTGGCGTGGCTGGCCCGACTGTCGGAAGTCCAGTATACCAATCTCTGGTCAACAGCAACGCTACTCAACCCCAAGCGACCAGTGTAGATAACCTGACTTGTCAGTGGGCCGACTGCTCTGAACGCGCCGTTACACCAGAGGCTCTATATGTGAGACATCTCCAAAGGACGAGTAGACCGCTATGGCTGGCGCTGTAGGAACGTCACTGACATTGCTTTTTGTAGGATCATGTCTGCGAAAAGCACGTTGGCCGCAAGAGCACAAACAATCTCAACCTACAATGTCACTGGGGGGACTTGCCGTACAACAACGGTGAAGCGAGATCACATAACCAGTCACATTCGCGTACACATCCCTCTAAAACCACATAAATGCGACTTTTGCGGCAAATCTTTCAAGCGCCCGCAAGATCTAAAAAAGCACGTCAAAACCCACGCAGACGAGCCAGTCTCGATCCGGCCTCCGGAGTACGTGCAAGGACAACGGGCACCACCAGCAGCAATCGACAGCTATGGCTCGAGAATGCCCACCATGTATTCTGATGGCATTTCCCAATGTCAGTTACGGCTATGCGCCCGGCTCTGGGTCCCAACACATCAGCGCTGCACACGCCTATGGGCCTGGCCCAGCCCCAACTTACGGCATTGCCATGAATAATGATTACGCTTTGACAGAATCTCGAAAACGCCAACACGATGCCATAGATCAATTCTTCGGTGACGCCAAGCGCAATCGACTAGATCCGCTTCAGTATCATGATATCGCGGCTCGAGTGGGAGGCGTGCAAACTCTGCCATTTGCAATCAACTACAACGGGGCTTACTACCCTGCGATGGATGGTACCATGCGCAACGACTTCGTGCCATCAGTCTCATCGAGCTACAGTCAGGGTGGGCAGCAAGTGCCCTCTGTGCATCAATCCGAATACCCATCGCAATTCTCTGAGCTTCGAACCAAGAGCGATCTTCTAGAGATGGACAGGTTCCTTGCGGCACTTCAGACGACTGTTTCTGATACGCATAGATCCAGCTACGCCTCGGTACCAACCAATACCGACATGTTGTTCCAGCGTTCGCCATCTAGTATAGACGAATCTGCAGGTGGTTCTAGTAACCCATCTTCTGTGAACGGGGACACGCCTGCTTTGACACCAGCATCCAATATGTCCAGCCATTCACCTACCTCAGTCCACTCGGCGCACCTCGCATCGGCCAGCTCTCGCCATAACCTTTACTATCCGAACTTGACGCAGCAAGACGGTTTCCAGTCTCAAGGAGGTTTGGGACCTTCAGGTCTGGAAGGTACCATGGACGACTATAACAGCCAACGACGATGGTCTGGCGGTAGGCTTTGGCGAGCAAGGCCTGCATCTCTAAGCTCAGGTACGGCAACTGAGGGAGTTTCATCTCCGATTTCGGATAAAAGCCACGGCGTCGACGAGGAGGAGACTTCACCAACGGGCTCGAACCGGCCAAGCAGCCACCAGAGCAATGCCCGCAGCAACATTTCATGCGAAGCCAACAATAATCGACCCGCTGGATGGGAAGAGAATCTGAGGGTTATTGAAATGCTGAGGCAGTTCCTGAACTTCCGACTCCGAAATGGCGGATACAATGACGAGGGAGGACCCGCCGCAAAGCCATCAAGTGATGACAATCACGCAGACAAAAACGGCGATCGCGAGACGCATTCGCCGCAAGATGTTAAAAATCCCAGCAGCCTTTATCCCTCTTTGACTGGATGAAGTGGCAACCACGACGGCCGGCTGTTCTACATGAACTGAAGATCAGGCTCTGCATTTTCCCAACCACTCTGTCCACGAACATTCTCTTTGCGTGTGGGCGCAGGTCGAGCATAGCAAGTGCGGGTGCTGGCGGTGAAATTAGTAAAAATGATGATGAGTATATATCCTTAAACGCAAGCCGACGTATATTTCAAATGAAGCATGTCAAATGAACGCCCTTTCTGACGAGATGATGATCTGAAGATGCAATATGAAAACTGTTTGATTTGATAATATGCTAGCTAAGTGTAAAAATTTCCCCCACGCATGGCATTCTGACTTCACGAACCCCCACTCCTCGCTCCTCGCCCTTATTGTAATGATTAGTGCTGCATCTGCAACCGGAGAGAGAGAGATAGGAGACGGCATGAGTCTGTTGATAGCTTCGAGGCTCGCTCAGAATCCTCCGAGCAGCCCGCCCAGCAGCAGCCCGCCCGCCGCGCCGGCCAGGCCGCCGGCGATCAGGGGCCCGCCCATCCCTCCGCCGTACCCTCGGCCCTGCGGCCGCCCGTAGACCTGCTCCGGCTTGATGAAGCGCGCGTTCGGGTTTGTGTAGGGGCCCTGGGAGTAGGGGTTGACGCCTTGCGAGCCATAGGGAGCGCGAGCGCCGTATGGTGGCTCGACGTAGATGTCCTTGCCCTGGGGGCCCTTGCACACGAACTGCGGCTGGCCGGTGTTAATGGCGCGGGAGAGGGCGTCACGGAAGGCCTGGTGCATGGCGTAGGCCTGGCGCTCTTGCTCGTAACGCTTGCGGCGCTGCTCTTCGCGCTCCTCGTGGGTCATGCCGGTGAAGCGATCCTTGAGCTTTCTGCCAAAAGTAGACTGGCCTTGCTGCTGCTGCTGCTGCTGCTGCGAATATTGCTGCTGCGGCGCGCCAGCGCCGTATCGCCTCGACGGGCCCGCAGTACCCTCATCGTCCGTACTGAAATCGCCTTCCTCCCTCATCCTATGGTTCTCTTCGAGAATGCGCTCGCGTTCGTCTTTGGGAAGACTGTCAAGGTACTCTTGATCGTCGTACGGGTGGTGCCATATCGAGCGCGGCGGGTCCTGACGAATGTCTACAAAGAATTGATGCTTGTGTGCAGTGTCAAAGCTCCTAACCCAGCCCTTCGGTAGAGGTCTTCGCTCGTCTTCCATGCTCCTCCGAGCAGACAACGGTATTCCATTCTTCTCAGACGTCGAACCAGCAGCGCTGGATGGATGGAGGTGTGACGGTCGAGATCCGGCGCTTGCCCCTGACGCTGAATGAGCTCCAGGCCTTGATGAAGACGACGCGACAGTGTGTTGTGAAGGAAGCGGCTTGTCGGTGCCAGTGGCCTGATCATATGTGGGTGGGGGCTTCGTCTGGGAGTTCGCCGTCATTCATGTTGGCGGCGGATATAAACGTAGAGTAAGGATATGACCGTAATGTGCCGCTATTGGTATTCTGGGGTATATGAACGAATACACTACGGTAGCAAGTTCTTGAGTTGGAGATTAGAATTATTTGATGCTGAAGCGTTGCGATGAAGTGCCTAGTCGTTTTATGCAATAGCCTAGATGTCCGAGCGATCCCGCCGCAGGCGATCAGAAGCTCGGATAGCCTTACTCCCCGACAGGATGTGCAAGACCCATCCAGCGCAATACCTGGCACTGCCACCAGAGGACGAGGCAAAGTGCCACCAAACAGCCGAACTCTGTGCCACTGTGTTTCATCTCACGTGACGGAGACACAGCCTTCGACTATATGACGTCAAGGTACAGTACTAGGACAAAAGTCTGTATACACTTCCCTGCGAAATTTGTTAGGATAGTGTCTACGGACTTCTGTCACGTCACTGTATGTGGCAAAGCCGTTTCGGTTCGCATACTGCTGTTCGCACGCGACGGACGCTTTTTCTGACGCTGGTGTGAGTTTGTCAGTGCTGCAGATTTACGGTGGCGGGACAGAAGTTTGTAGACACCACCATAGTAGATTTCTCCACGAAAGTGTACACGGACTTTTGTCCAATAACTATATATTATGAAGTCACTCTTTCGTTGATACATGGAGATTCTGACGGAAAGGTTGACCCCATCTGTACGTTCAGCTATGCCTATCGGTTCAAAGTTCTACCTGCGGTCGATTCCTGCAATCAGACCCTCGAACACGATACGGCGCTCTGAGAGGAATAGTAGTGTGTGCCCCTTGATTTGATGCGATCGGAGATGGGGCCCGCGAGCCTCATCCCGCCGCTCTTTGTGATAAATGAACAACTTGCATCCCTGCGCGTTGTTTTCCGCTTAAAGTGAAAAGAGACTCGGCATAGTTCTGCCTCATGAGTGTTTGCTATAAGTGGTCTGTATTGTCGCCACGCCCGTTTCCGTTGGCCAAACCAGAAGCGCGATCATTGCGTTGTCGTTCTATCGCTTTCATTTGCTTTTCCTTTGGAGCTCCGATATTGCTCCACAGAGCCGAGCATCGGAAGCCGGCTTCGGAGATTCTACGAAACGTCAACGAGCTTCAGTATTCCATTGATTAAATTGGAAACTGACAAGTCGTATTGTCTGTGTATTTGCCATAATCTCGTATGGATCGTATGGAAATCGCCCTAGTGTGCTTGCTGGGCCGTCCTTGAGAGCCGATCTTCGCGCTGACTAGAATCATGTGGCCGCTTTCTATGGTACTCAGATTTCCCCCCCTTGTCGGCATATAAGAAAGTCAACAGCATGGTACTTCATGTCAAATTGGGAAAAGTCTCCTGGAAGTCAGAAACTTTGTGTATCAGCCCATGTTTATCAGTGATATTCAGGAATGTCGGTGCAAGACAAGAATACACAAGCTGGCGTAGAAGCTGAGCCAGGCCTCGAATGGGTTGATGACGGAGCTCCTGACCCAAAGCCTGGATCTCAGATTGTCGATATCGAAACCCCTCGTGAGGCTGATCTTGAGAAGCAGGGCTCCGCGGAACTGACAAAGGAAAACACCAAGTCGTGGACCTCGTTCTCCAAATCATGGAAGATCTTCATCGTGCTCATGTCTTCCATTGGAGGAATCATTTCGCCTTTATCGTCAAATCTGTATCTCCCGAGTCTGAACATCCTGGCCAACTATTATCACGTCTCTACGTCAGACATGAACTTGACCATCACCGCATACATGATGTGAGTCTTATTAGGGTTGCTTGCATACTCCTGCCAAATTCCGATAGTAACCTGTTGTTGAAAGTTTTCAAGCAATCGCTCCAATGTTTCTCTCTGACTTCGCCGACCAATTTGGCTATCGACCTGCTGTCATTGTCGCCTATTTCGTATACCTTATAGCCAACATCGCGCTGGCACTGCAGTCGAGCTACGCCGCCATCATGGTCTTGCGGTGCCTCCAAAGTACTGGTGCCAGTGGCACTGTTGCACTGCGAGTTGGCGTTGTAGCGAACGTGGCCACCCCGGCTGAGCGCGGAATCTACATTGCCATCGCCCAACTCGGTACTATGCTTGCTCCAATCTCTGGGCCCACGATCGGAGGTGCGTTGAGCGAGGGTCTGGGCTGGAGATCGATCTTCTGGTTCTTGGTTATCCTCAGCGGCACGTACATAATCTTGTACATCCTGCTTGTGCCGGAGACGCATCGCAAACTCGTAGGAGACGGCTCTCTAGCGCCACCGTACTGGTTCAACAGAACTCTACTGGACATCATAAGACGGCCAAACGGCATCTCGGGACAAGAAAGAGCCCCGAAACCAAAGCTTAGGGCGCCAAAGCCATGGAACGTGCTCGACCCGTTTAAAGAGAAGGACATAGCGCTCTGCCTCGCGTTTGTGTCAGGCTACTTTGGGGTCATCTATAGTGTGTTCACAGCATTGCCAAGGCTGTTTGGTGAAGTGTATGGTTTCAACCAACTACAGATTGGTCTTTGTTACATGTGAGTGAAGTATCATGGATTTCTCATCAACTTCAATTTCTCCCGACAGAACTGACGCGCCCCCCAAACAGACCGGCTGGAGTCTCCATGTCGTTCACTTCACTCCTTAACGGGCGCTACCTGGATTGGCGTTTCAAGAAGGTCGCAGAAGCCCACGGACTTCCAGTCAAGAAGAGACAGGGCCAGAGCTTGCGCGGCTTCCCCATCGAAAAGGCCCGCCTGGCACACATCTTTCCGCTGACCCTCTTCAGTGTCTGCTGCTTAATAGGCTGGGGCTGGGCTCTTGAATACAAGGCTCCACTGGCCGTGGTGTTGGTGCTCGAGTTCTTCATTCCATGGGGGATCTCCGCGACCTTCAACTCTGCTAGCAATCTTTTGGTGGACCTATACCCGGATCACGTCCCGACCGTGATCGCTGCCAACAATTTGACGCGTTGCCTGCTCGGTGCAGGCGCCGCGGCGGTGATCAATCCGATCATCGACGCGCTCGGCGTCGGCTGGACGTACGTGCTGATCGGAGGTCTCACGTTTCTGTTCCTAGGAGGCGCGGCGCTGCAAATCAAGTTTGGGCCAAGTGGCGCGAGGAGAGGTACGCGAGGCAGATGGGAGAGCAAGCAGGCCGGCAGCCGGAGGAAGCAGAAGAGAAGCCGCAAGACATGGAGGCGCGTCAAGTTGCCGCAAGGGGAGTTGGAGCGGATGGGGACAAAGAGGCCAAAGTGTCATGATTGTGGGAGATCGGAGAGTGTGACGGCCAGCCGAACGAATGGACATGATGACAAGAATCTCAATCTACGGACACACCTAATCGATACTCGACATGAGCCGGGGACAGCGAGCAGCACCCGCACAGAACGATTAACGAGACAGCTCGTCGCCCGCTGGCTCGAGCACGCTTCCCCTGAGATATCTTTCGCCGAGGCCTTGCGGCGTAGGCCTCGTAAAAGCCGACACGGAATTGACTGAGATGGCAGGGAACGTGACATATAAAACTCTTGCGACGATTCACTGCAACACAAGACCAAAAGGCGTGATGCAGCTTTTACGTGAAATAATTTATATTCAAAACAATCGCTATGCTGATGCAGACGTTTTGGGAGCAAATCCAGGTCACCAAAGCCCAAGCTTATCCTCCGTAGCCTATGCTGTCACGGTTGTCATCGATGAGTCGGCCGTATTCCAATAGCAACCTGAACATCCAGGTTTCCATGTCCTCTCTCCTCAAAACCTTCTCGGCCCAGGCCTTTTTCTGGAGTGCCAGACGCTCTCCCATTGCGCTACCACCTTCGTAGTTTGAGGATGGAATGTCTCGATTTGCGTCGATCTTGGTAGATGGGTTTTCACTGTCATGGGCGCCACCAAACCACCTGACGGCCTCCAGAATCTCCGTGCCGTTAAGGCCGACGGGAATGTAGTGCACCCATGGCCGAATCCAATCAGAGTGCCACTCGCGAAAGACCGCCATTTTGTATACAAGACTTTTGCTTTTCAGTAAAGCATAAAATCGAGCACTGAATGCGTTTCCATCCATATCGAGCAAATGCTTGTACTTAAATGTAGAACTCATTTCTGCAAATGGAGCAAGAGGGGCAAAATATTCCTCTTGGGCATCGCAATCGCCGGGATCGCATTGCCCAACTCCAGAAAATCGAACGTTGATAAGCTGCTTGTGCATGGCGCGTTTAATCGTCATTGGAACCCAGCTCACAGCTGTGTTTCGGGTTGAACTGTTTTGCGCAAGGATGATGGCATTATCTGGGGCGTTCAAGGCCCGTACCAGACGTTGTCGATGATGTCTACGCCATCCTCCATTCCT